>CBVK0100688400.1:0-30059 GCA_900067695.1 Picea abies | reverse complement strand
AACCAAAAATGTGGATAACACCTTTGTTATCACTCTGTAAATTCCCAGAGGTTGTCATGATGAAGAAGGAATTTACCAGAGGTGACTTTATCCAACCACTTCGAAACTAGGATCTAGCACTTCCAGTTTCAGAGAGGGATCTCTCTGTAATATTTAACTTTATTTCAGGTTTTAGATCTTAGGATAATTAAATAAATAGAATGTGTTTTTTGTTTTATAAAAATGGCTGAAATATTGCTTATGCATTCATTGGGGTATGGGGTCTGTTTTATAAAGTTAGAGATCACCAACCAGATTTTACAAGGTGTTTTCACATGGCAAGGTAATGCAACGGTTATATATTTTACAATAAAATGATGGGGAGCAGAAAAGATGATAAAATCAATTATAACAAATAAGCATTTAAGAATTTCTTTATCATAACATCAGAAGATAAACATTTAGATCTTTAAAAGACATAAACAAAGTATACAAAGATAAATTATGCAACTTCAACTTCTTTTAAATGATCAAATAAAGAAAACATAAATGATTATGAAGATAGAAAAAAACATTCAATGAAGAGGAGAAAACATCACCAACAGTTAACACGTAGGAATCCTGTGAAATATCCTTTTATTACTCGTAAAATATCTTGAGAAAGATTACAGTGCTCATAGCTTGCTTGGGTGTAAAGATCAACCCTCATTACTTCGAAGTTTGAAGTATATATGAAATTTTTTTTTACAACCGATCATGTCATTAATGATCAGGACATGGCATAATCCAAAGCTAACTAACTAGATAACAAAATACATAAATGTAGGAACTGCTAATGATCTGTTAGATTCTTTGTGCTGATTTCTACGGAAGTTGTTAGCGAGTCATCAACTTAACTTTGATTGTTCTGCATGCTGACTTGTACGTCCACCTCATCTTTTACTCGATCAATTCACACAACTCTTCCCATCTTTGTTGATTGGGGATGGTGACTTCTGGTAACCGGCGGTAGATTTCATCCATCTTGGTATATTTGGAAAAAGTCATCTTGGTGATAAAAATGTACTTGATTTCATGTTGGATATTGAGATCCAACTATTGAGCTTCTTGGAATGCCTTGTCTATTATGCTTCGTTGTATCCTTGAGAATTTGGAGCTATCCTTTGCCACCAGGGAAATATTTTGCTTGTAGTCGGAAAGTGTCATCAGCTTGTCACTTAGAACCAGTAAACCAGGAAGACTTTTCTTCTGTAAGGCATCGATCTTGTTGAAGAATCTCTGAACTCCGATATCCATGATTTTGGATTTCTCCTCCAGTTGCAAAATCAATCCTCTTTTGGTTAGAACTCTCTTGACCTCAAGGATAGTCTCCGTCCTATCCTCAATATTCAGGTTTTCCAGTTCTTCTTTAGTTTTTGAATTGAGAAAAATGATGATTTCATTTGCTTCTGTGGGCATTTCTCCCAACTCTCCCTTGATCTTGTTGATGTCTTGCTTGCTCCTTAACACCAATTCATTTTGCTCAAACATGATTTACACCATGGGCCAGATTTCATTTATGGATTTTGAGATATCCATCCAAATGTTCTCTTTGGCTTCTGCAATTTTTTCCCCCACAATTGTCTTCTTCTGCAGTTGTTGAATCTCCTACTTCATTTTTTCTTATGTGTGTCTCTCTGTATTGTAATTGTCTTGGAAAGAAGATTTTAGCTTCTAGAGATTCTCTATATCATGTTCCAATCTTTTGATTTCCGTTCCTTGTAAATTCATCTTCTCCATTGATGTTGCTAAAGCTTCAGATGTCCCTGGAACTATCACTGGGGTAGCTGATGAAATTTTTGTAGTGGTGGTTGTTGATGCTATTGTTGTGCTAACTTCTGTGAGGGGAAATGCATTCAGTGGTATGACTTCCATAGGTGTTTCCTATTCCTTCTCCTTTACTAACCTTTCCATCTCTGCTTCCATCTCTTTTATTTGTGCATTCTGTTCCATGATCAACTTTAGCATCTCCTCCTTCTCACCTTCTGTCTCAACCATCTCTTTGGCCTGTGAGTCTTATGTAGCTATTAGTTTTAGTTTCTTGCTCAGAGATGCTATGTCAGCATTCTTTTTCTTGAGCGTCTCCTTATATGATTTCACATTTGAGGGGTCATACCCAATTTTGAGCACCAATTCTTCTAAAGAATTAATCCTGTTATCCTTTGCAAAATATGACACCTTCTCCAGTTTTAATTGAGTCTGAACATTGTTCAGAGAAGCCTATAATTTTGCAGCAGTAGTGGAAGCATTGGCCAATGTTGAGAAAACCATTTCTCCAGTATGCCTATGCAGATCCATCTGATCAGCTGGATGTACAGCCTTAGCATCAAATTCAAGTGTTGATCTTTTGTAGTCAATGATTTCCTTTGGATGAGGTACTTGTGCCTGCAGAAATGCCATGTACATTCTCCCCTTCTTTGTGTCGAAAGAGAAGAGTAGCCTATGCTGTGTTGTTGATGTTTGTTTCCAGAATTGAGCATAAGTGCTGCTGGCCAGCCTCTCACTTTTCTTCTTAATCATATCATATTTATCAAAAATACTCAACTTTGCAGCCCCTTGAGTTGACTGGTTGATCAGTGAAGTGTCAGTCTACTTCTAGGATGAAGAATTAGACATGATCTATTGGCTGCTTGAGACAAAAGGTGAATGATCTCCTTGCATAACTGTAGTGGAATGGGTCTCTTCTTCACTAGGCTTGTCAGTTGTATGATTGGTTTTTGGCCTTTTCTTGTATACCTAAAAATCCTCAGCTAAGAATTCAGTGATTGAAGGGAAGATATCTTTTCTAGGTCTTTTCTCATTTGGTACATGTGGAGTAGTGGTTTGTGAAATAATGGCTGGAGGAGATTGTTGTTCTGCTTCTTTCAGAGTGTTCATCTCCCACTCTGATTGGTTCATAAACTTCTCAATTTCTGGTTTGGGCACATGATCATATGGGGAAATTTTATTCCTAAATCTCATTTATGAAATAACCCCATATAGATCATAGTGCCAAGGGAAACTGGTGTCAAATTTCATTTCATTGAGTAGTTTGTTTGCCTCTTCCTTGACACCT
Source organism: Picea abies (assembly GCA_900067695.1). Classification (NCBI taxonomy): domain Eukaryota; kingdom Viridiplantae; phylum Streptophyta; class Pinopsida; order Pinales; family Pinaceae; genus Picea; species Picea abies. The sequence continues at coordinate 26,986 of CBVK0100688400.1, read as the reverse complement.
CGACTATTACAAATAAAGGATCCTATCTTCCCTTTAATTATCACTTATTGTTTCTTCTTCAAAGATGCAAAATGTATATCATCTGAATTGATCATTTGCCTAATGTACTCCAAGGAGAATATTTTAACAGGCAAGTATTTGGGCAGATTATAGGGAGATAACTCACATCCATATATTCTAATCTCCGTTTGATTCTAATACAGATACCAGTCTCTCGTCTTGGTGAGGTCTGAGAGGTGAATAATTCTTTGGATCTCTTTATTTGTCCTCTGCTCTTTCCTACCACTGAGAATACTTACCATTGAGTGGTAAAACTTCTCTATGAATTGCTTGAAACTAAACTCTGTTGAGTTCCTTCCCAGTAATGAAGTCCAAGAGGTGACAGGCTGTGACTTGCCATTCTGGTCCAACTTCTGCATGGGGAAAATGAACTTATATGTTTGATAGAACACGAACACGTCCTCCAGTACTGAGGAGTACCGGAACATGCCTTCTATGGGAAACTTGAACAACTCATCGTGAATATTGTCATCCAGTAAAATGTTGTAGTTGAACTACACTGTGGGGCTTCCCTCGATGGAAAAGATAGATAGGTAACCCAAGATTGGCTCATCTACCCATTCATCCGAGTAGTATCCAAGTAGGTTGTAGAGGGAAGAAATGATTTGATTTCCTTTTACTGAGAAAATCAATGATCGATAGCGGGGATTGGTTTTGGGTATTGGGGCATTCTCAGGGAGGAATAGTTCGGAGATCTGTGCTCTCTACGAATAATACAACTTCTGATACATGTCGGTTAGGATAGTTAAAGGAGAGAAGGCTTCGACTCTGGTTATTTGTAGCATCTGGTCAATGGCTTCAAATGTGATAGAGAATAGGGTTTCTTCGGTGGATGACATGATAGTTATATGGTTGGGAAGGTAATGTTCTTGACACTTGAGGGAGAATTCAGGGAAATGATGAATCTAGGGAAACATGTATAGTGGAAGATTGGACTCCCAGAGTCCAATCTCATCACTCTAGTCTAGGAAAATGTCTTTGAGCCATCAATATAGCTCAGCAAAATCAAAATCACATCTTGGCTCAGAGATGAGGTAGTATTTGTAGGCTAGAGGGATCTGGTCGAGGTTGACAGGAGGCTATTGGAAAGGATTTTCCTTGATTTTTGACTGTTTGGACTTTGGCACCATCACTTCAAAAGGTACCAACAATTTGCAACAAAAAACATTAGCGAGTAATGGATATGGCTGGGTCACTGACTGAAACAGTGAGTAAAATGAGCTTTTGGTGTGCGAAGAGTGTGAGCAATGCGAAAATGGCAGAGGAACAGGATCAGATTTGGGCAAACAAGTATCCGTTGGACATGGGGGACAGGTCAACAAGCTAACATATATGTTAGCATGTATTAATTTGCCAACGGATATCTGGGAATGAGGCGACGGGCCAGTGACGGTTTAAGGGTGTGTGAGGGTGACATGGAGGGTAATAAGTGGGGAAAAATGACACGTGGCGGGTGAATGGCAGATGAGGTATGCTGACAGAGTAATGGGATATGACTAGTGATAATTGGTAGTGGAATGTGACATCATGATATAGCAAGGAAGTGGAGTGTGATGTCATGAGGCAGCGATGGTATAGCAAATCTGGTATGGCAATATATCGGTGGGAGGGCTAGGCAGTAACCAGTTTAGAGTGAGGGGGGTCCGACATCACATATTTGCGCCACGTTAGGATGGGGCCCGCTTGGAAAAACCACCATATCGGACCCCCCCTACTATTAAAGATAGAATGGTTGGGGGGGGTCCAAAATTTCTTGTCAGCCGTAGATCTAAGTGCCATTAGATCAACTGTAGATCTATGCACCCTCTTCAATCTATATATTGGACCCCCCCCACCATTACAGATAGAACGGTCCAGGGGGGGGGTCCAGAATTTCTTGTCAGCCATAGATCCAAGCACCATTAGATCAACCGTAGATCTATGTGCACTCTTTAATTTCCGGGTGTGAATCAAAATGTGCAGCGAAAACTTAGGATAGTTCTCTTTTGTGGGTTTTTTGCACTGCTTCCCTTGCATTTTGTCACCATGGGGTTAGGAAACACACTTCAAACATCAAAATCATGAATTTTCATCGAACATCATGCATGTTTTATTGAAGGAAAACTGGCTATCCTATGTCCTATTCTACCTACCTACACATTTAGCCTAGATTAGACTATTGGGCCAAGAAATTCCTCTATCTTGGGGCTATTTGACCAAGTTTAAATAGTTTAATCAAATTTATTCGCTAACTAACCTATCTACTTGGCTAAGATTAAACACTTTAGCCAAGTCTTATTCACTAATCCTATCAACATAAATTCAAAAAGACTTAACCATGATTAAACTGTATGGATGAGTCATCATTATTTCATGGGGCCATATCATTTTCTTTTATGCCCTCTTTTATTTATTTATTTATTTTTTCTTTCTTTTTGAAAATAATTTGCAAAAACATGAAATATTATTTACAACCAAACTACATCAAGAGTAAAAATTTCCAGTCACCATTTGATCCTATGAAATATAGGGTTATAACAGTGGCTCCACCTGGGGATAGTTCTCTCCCTGCGAGGTGCCAAGAACCTACTTCCTGATGTCTATAAAGATTTTCTCCATAGCTTATTTATGCTGTCTGTTTTGTTTTTATTTCGAGAATTAGTTGGCACTGGTCTATGGCTTAGGGCCTTCTTTGTGGGCTTCAACCATATGATCAACAACACCTACACACAACTTGAATGTAAAGAACTGGTATGTACAATGGAAATGGATTGGTGATATCTCTATTGGGGTGGAAAATAATGCTTCAACATCCTACCATTCATAGGTCCACCTGGAAGGTTTGTTCCATTGTTGTCTTTGAGAAAAAATGTGTTATTTCCTATGAATAATTGAATGATGTAAGGGACTTTCCATAATCTATCAAACTTTCCATGTTTACCCTTATCCTCATTCATGGAATCCCATTTCAGCACTAAATCACCCAACTCAAAATCATCTTCTTTAGTTCTTTTGTCAAAAATCTTTTTGATATTCTCCTGGATGACTTGAGTTTTGTTGTATACATCTTCCCTAGACTGCATTAAGTGAATCATTTGATTTATTCTCCTTTGGACATCATTTGGCTCTGCTTGTGCTTCCTGCAATAGTTTCATGACAGGGAATCCTAAGGAAAGGGGAAAAACTGCTTCAATACCATACACTAATTGGTATGGAGACATGCCAATTGACCTTTTGGTGCTTATTCTATCAACCTAGAGTGAAAAAACCAACTTATTATGCCATGATTTCTTATTTTCTTGCATTGTTTTCCCGAGGATGTTCACCATAATTTTTTTTGAGGACTCAACCAACCCATTTCCTTGAGGATAATAAGTTGTTGAGTGTCCCAAAGTAATGTGGTATTGACTGCAAAATTCTATGAGTCTTTTGGATCTGAAAGCCACTACATTGTCAGCTAAAATTTTTCCGGGGCATCCAAAACGAGACAAGATATTAGTTTCTAAAAATTTAATGATAACAGAGTCAGTAACTTGCCTGCATGGAACAACCTTGATCCACTTTTTGATGTACTCTGTGGCTGTGAGGATCCACTTGTGTTTTCCCAAGGAGGATGGATGTATTTCTCCAATAAATTCTAAACCCCATTGTTGGAAAGGGGCTTTAACTGAGATGGATTTCATGGGGAAAGGCAACAACCTCCTTTTACCCTTAAAAACCTATCATTTATGAAAAGAAGTAACTTTCTAATGAACATCATCAAACAATGTAGGCCAGTAGAAACCAACTCTCAGAATCTTGTTAGCTATGGTCTTCCAACTTAGATGCCCACCATAGTCAACTGCATGGAAATCCTGCAGAACTTTGTCAACTTTGTCTTTTAACAAGAAATTAAGAAAGATACCACTAGGATCTTTCCAATAAAGATTACCTTCTAGAATACAAAATTTCAATGCTTTCAGTTTGATAAATCTGGATTTGGTCTTAGTCAAACCAGGAGGATCTTGTAAGTTATGCAATACAAAAATGAGTTCTACGTACCACAAAGAGTTTAAGAATACCTCTTTTACATTTGGAGTCGCCTACTCTTCCTTCTCGTCAACTACAACCAAAAAATTAATGTCTAGAGAATGAAAATTAGATTCAATCATTAGTTTGGCCAAACCTTGACCTTTGATTAGTTTAGTGGGCTTTATTTCGATGTAATATTCCAGAATAACCGCAATCGAATTTCCTCTCCTACTATCTAGATTATCCTGAGTCAGGATATCCTTTACCACTACATTTGGAACATAAGCAATTGTGCGAGAATGGAGAATATAGACTCTAAAATCCTTTATGGATTTCACCAGAGAAAAAGCTTGTTTCTCCCTTATGTTGTAGTTCAAAGAATCATCTCTCAAAGATTTGCTGAAAAATGCTATGGGTTGTTCGTACCCTTCATTGTTTTTCTGCAATAGTACTGCTGCGATGGTGTGTTCAGAGGCGAAGGAGAAAAGGTAAAAGTCTTTGTTGTAGTCTGGACTGTTCAAAATTGGGGCTTGGGTGAGTGCATGTTTCACTTACTCAAATGAATGTTTGGATTCGGTGTTCCATATAATTTTTGTGTCCTTTTTCAACATATTTGTGATGTTCCTAAGAAGTTTAGCCAAGTTGGAAATGAATCTTCTGAGGAAATTTATTTTTCCATTGAATGATTGTAGTTATTTGATGTTCCTAGGGTGTTCCACTTTTTGGATGGATTCGATTCTGTTGGGATCTATTTTAATTCCATCTTTAGAGATTATGTGTCCCAACAGTTTTCCTTCCTCTAAACCGAAAAGAGATTTGTTGGGGTTTAATGAAATCCCAAACTTTCTGCACTTCTCAAACATGTGTCTAAGATGCTGCAAGCGTTCTTCATTAGAGTGGGACTACACAGTCACATCATCTAGATATATGACTATAAATCTTCCATGTTCGTCCACAAAAGCAATATCCATTACTCTTTGGAAGGTGGAACCAACATTCATCAGACCAAAGAGCATTTTCACATACATGAAAGTTCCCAAAGCCATGGTGAATGTTGTTTTCTCTTGGTCATCTTGGTGGACGAGGACTTTGTTGTAACCTGAGAAACCATCTAATACGGAGATCCCACTGGCCCTAACTACCTTCTGTAAGATGTGATCTATCTTAGGCAAAGGGTAGTTGTCTTTAAGGGAAACCTTGTTCAGATTTATGAAATCTATGCAAAGTCTAATTTTTGCATCATACATTTTTTTGATTTCTTTCTTTATCAGGGGAAGAAACTTGGGATTGATTCTCCTTAGTTTCTACCTGAAATGTTTGTGTTCTTATTTTATTGGAATCCAATGTTGTATGATACTTGTGTTGTAAGATTTTAAGTCCTCATAACCCCAAGCAAACACATCTACATATTCCTTAAATAGTTCAATGTATTTTCATTTTTTCTCAGGGGGTAGAGACTCTGAAAGTTTTATCATCTTGGGTTTTTCTTCTATTCCTATGTTACATTCTTCGACCTCTTTACCACTGGATTCAATTTTTGGTTTTTTCACTACATCATTAAAATCGAACAAGTCTCCTAGTGGAACCAGACCTCTAGGTAACACATTATTTTTCAACTGTAAAATAACATAATCAACTTCATTTTCATTCAATTCCTCTACATCTACTGTATTTACACTACCACTTTCAAAAACAGATTTATTTACAACCTCATTGTCATTCTCTAAGTTTATATTTGTAGATTCGAAATCATTTTTACATTGTGGGAAGTCTTCAATTTGATCGTCATTCCCAAATACCTGCCAATATCTGATGTTGTTTGGAATAGTTGGTCTACACTTCATCTCCACTGTGTACTTGCAAGTGGGACGGAAAGGAATTTTACATGTAGTTGCTGATGTAGCCAACCCATCTACAAGTATATTTTGTCCCCTGGGCATTACCTGCAAGTCGATTTTAGTAAAGCATTGGAGGGAATCCAAAACAACATTCCTGTAAGCTCTAAATATTGGATGTTTAGTTGGATACTCACCTTTAATTTTATTAATAATCAATTCAGAATCACCCCTTACCATTATCTGTTTGGTACAAACCTTCTTCAGTATTTTCAAGCCAAGCATCAAAGCTTCGTACTCAACTATGTTGTTAGTGCATTGGAAATTTAGTTTGTAAGAATGATTCTCTGAATATCTTGATTTGTGATTATGCAACCAAACTCCAGCTCCAGCTCCTTCCCTTCTCACGGCTTCATCAAAATCGATGCTCCAAAAGTCTGCTGGCAGTCCCTCACTTTCCACAGTTTCAGTATTTCATACCTCAATGACTGCTTTATCTTCTTTTGAATCAGGTGTATCATCTTCCAGTTGAGCGATTTGTTCCTCCAAGTCACCATAATTGTAAAAAATGAAAGAATCCAGATCAGAGTGGGTAGAGTACAGTGGGTGGTTGTGTGGCTTTTCCTAACTACTGACCATATACTTCATCAGGGTTTCTATGTACAGTCTTCTTTGTTGTTTGAAAACTGGGATGGTGGCATAGGACATATCTAGCTACATGGTTCCTTTCATCTTAGATCCCCAAGATCTTGATAGAAACATACCATACTTCGGGGGAATATCTGCAACTACGATATCCATCACCATAATTTTCGCTAGGATTTGAGCCAAGGTGATGCATAAGTCTTTAATCATCTCTATACATTTGACCTTGCTAGAATCAAAAGAGTGTAAATCCTTGTATGGTCTGGTGACCTCAAGTCCCAACTTTTCCATCACAACTTTGGGCATCAGGTTGTGAGAGGTGCACGAGTCCAGCATAATGTTGTGTAATATCAAGTTATGGATATTCAAGATGATGTAAAATGGGGCAATGACACCATTATCATTTTGACCATCAACTTCAGGACCAAAAAGGAGCTCAGGTTGAGCATCGACCAGATTTATCGTGTCGAAATAGTTTGTTGACCCGACGTTCAAAGTTTTCGTACCTATCTCTGGTTCGATGCTTAAATATTTAATTATCTGTGACATATAAGCATTCTTGCTCATCAGCTAGGAAAGGGGAATGGGAATCTTCAATTTAGCTAGTTCCCCCTCAAGGATGAAAGTAGTGGAAGCTTTGCTTGAGCTCTACACTTCTGGTTTATCCATCAGAGTCCTATGGGCAGGCGCACTTGGTTGACCAACTAGCAAAACCTTAGTCTAATTCGATCTTTGTAAAATTTTAGGGCTTCTTTTTGTAGGAGGCTCAACATTATTCCTCTCAGGGACTTTCTTGGGAGAGGTCTCCGAGGTTTTCTTGGTATCAACTATTCTCTTTGTTTCGGTAGCCTTCTTTGTTTCAGCGGCCTTCTTTGGAGGGTTATCATTTTTCTTCTTGCTCCTCAGGTTATACTACTTGTGGACCTCCATTATAGCATTTTCAAAGGCCTGTTGTTCTATTTCCTCTACTTCCTCGTTTACCTCTATTTGTGAAAGGAGAAAGAGCTCATGCTCTACCTGAGTAAGAAAAATGGATTCATCATCGTGAAATCCCATGAGGTTTATATGAGTGTTGTCCAATTCTTCGATTATCTCCTCACCTTCATCAGTGTAATTTTCTTGGAGAGGTGGTCTAATCTGCTGATCAAGACCGCTTTGTTCTCTTTGATCTCTATGATCTCTCTGTCGGATCTGGGGAGGATTTCTTCAGAAGTTTAGGTTTCGAATCTGAGGAGCAGCTTGGTTTTCCCTGGGTGTATTTCTGTCAGCTATAGTAAGTCTTTCCATCATCCTTTCCATAGCTTTGTCTATGGAATCTAATTTAGCATTTGACGAGGAAGTGGAAGGTTCTTCCTTGATCGTGACCCTTCTTTCTATTCGTTGCCTAGCTTTTCTGGCCAAAATATTTTCTTCCACACTTACAATACTTTTCTGCATGTCTTCCAGAGTAACGACATTTCTTTCCCTTAGCTGATATGACATGTCAGCGTCAAATCCATAGGGGAATTTTATTAATGCCAAACCTTGTGGTGGTTTGATATCAACTAGAATTGCATTATACAGATTGTTGAAATGAGTGCAGTAATCCTACACTGTCTCTCATTGGTTCCTTTTGATATACTCATATTATGACAATATTTAGAGAGGATTTTTATTTACCTCCCATCTGTCAAGAAAAATTCGATGAAAATCAACAATGTCAGTTATGGAAGCAGTGCATAAGGTTTTAAACCACTTTTTGAGTTCTCCAGTTAGACTCTGTGCAAATAGTCTCATCTTCTCATCAACCTCATCAACTTCCTGCAAATCAAAATAATCATTCATTTTGTCAGCATGTTGTTGTGCATTCAGAGGACCAGTACCATCAAAATGAGGAAATCTAGTTTGATAGTCTTGAAGCATGGCATGTAAAGGAGCGACCAACACCAATGGAGGATATCTTGCTTCCATGAATGGTGGAGGATGTTGGATGACAACTTGTGTGATTGGAGGGGAAGTTACATAAGTTGTGGAAGATGAAGGGCTAGGAGGATTGGAGTGAGCTGGTTTTGGTTTAACAGAAGCTGCAACAATAGTTAAGAAAGAAAGTTCGATTGACTGTTAGGAGTGGGATTTGTCTAAGGCTTGATCAAGGTTTGCTACCGGATCTTCTAATTTTTCAAATTCCTGAAGAAATATTTGATCAACGTCTGCCCTGGGAGATAGTATTTCAGGATTCCTGGGTTGTAGGATGGTTTGATATAAGATTGTTTCACTTACAAAGATGTCGGCTTTTGTTCTGAAAAGGATTTGTTCGAAAGAAATGTCAAACTCAAGATCCTGAAGGGAAACAAGCTTCACTGGGAGAGAAGGGGACCTATGGAGAGGACTGTGACTCCCAGAACCCGTTGCAATGATTTTCTTTCTAACTAATTTTTCTGTATTGTTTATTTCTATCACAGGTTCTGGATCTGGATGCGATCTAGTGAAAACTCTTTTAGGAGCCAGAATTTTAATTTTAATTTTATTTTTAGAATTTTTTTTACTAACTTATATACAAACTTTAACAACCTCAGAATAATATCTCTTTATGAGTTTAGATTTTGTGATTAGTTCAGAAATAAATATTTCTTTATCTAGGGAAAAGAAATTGTGGGATGGAAAGTTTGTTCAGTTCCCCAGCATGGTCGCCACTATGTTATCGCTCTATAAATTACTAGAGGCTGTCATGATGAAGAAGAAATTTACCAGATGTGACTTTATCCAACCACTTCAAAACTGGGATCTATCCCTTCAAGTTTCAGAGAGGGATCTCTCTCTAAGATTTAACTTTGTTTCAGGTTTTAGATCTTAGGCTAGTTAAATAAATAGACTGTGTTTTTTGTTTTATAAAAATGGCTGAAATATTGCTTACGCATTCATTGGGCTATGGGATATGTTTTATAAACTTAGAGATCACCAACCATATTTTACAAGGTGTTTTCGTAGGGCAGGGTAATGCAACTGTTAGATCCTTTAGAATAAAATGATGGGTAGCAGAAAAGATGAGAAAATCAATTATAACAAAGAAGCATTTAAGAATTTCTTTATCATAACGTCAGAAGATAAACATTTAGATCTTTAAAATCTAGAAACAAAGTATACAAAGATAAATTCTATAACTTCAACTTCTTTTAAATGATCAGATAAAGAAAACATAAATGATTACGAAGATAGAAAAAACCATTCAATGAGGAGGAGAAAACATCACCAACAGTTAACACACAAGAATCCCGTGAAATGTCCTTTTATTACTGATAAAATCTCTTGAGAAAGATTACAGTGCTCACAACTTGCATGGGCATAAATATGAACCCTTAGTACTTCAAAGTTTGAAGTATATATGAAAAAAAAATTACAATCAATACTGTCATTAATGATTAGGACATGGCAGAATCCAAAGGTAACTAACTAGATAACAAAATACATAAATGTAGGGATTGGTAATGATCTGTCGGATTCTTTATGCTTATTTTGGGGGAAGTTGTTGGTGAGTCATCAACTTGACTTTGACTGTTCTGCATGCTGGCTTGTTGTCCACCTCATATTTTACTCGATAAATTCACACAACTCTTCCCATATTTGTTGATTGGGGATGGTGAATTTTAGTAGCCTGTGATAGATTTCATCCATCTCGGTATATTTGGCAAAAGTTGGCTTGGTGATAAAAATGTACTTGATTTCATGTTGGATATTGAGATCCAACTGTAGAGTTTCTAGGAATTCCTTTCCTGTTATGCTTCCCTATATCCCTGAGAATTTGCAGCTTTCCTTTGCCACCATGGTGTTAGGACCGAAAAATGTCCCCTTTTCACCATCTCTTTCTCTCATTCAACCTTACCAATTCTATGCTAAATGCCTAATAATTGTTGCAAAGACCCTTTTTCCCAAGGTATGCATCATTAATCTTGCTTTTAGATTTTATTCACTTTAACATGTTGGATTGGTAGAGTTTCTCATATTTTACCCATGAATATTCAAACCAATGATTAAACTGTGTAGAACAACCAAGTCTTAAAGAAAGATCGATGTTGTTACACAAGGTTATTACAACTGTGCGCCAACTCTGCATGTTGTTACACGACTACAACAATTGCACACCCTTTTTGGAAGCTGCTACACCTGCTGCAACAGATATCCACCGATCCTGGAAGCTAGTACCTCATGCAAATTTGAATCATAAAGACTGATCCTCAAGGCTGTTACACGTTTTGGTTCACATTGATGATGAAGATCATTTAACAGATTTTGTATATCATATGAAAATCTTGAGAATTTTTTATTCTCAAAGCTATTCTGAGTCTGTTTTCAATTGAATAACTCTGCCTTTAAATAACAGAGCCTTTGTAATCATTACTACCGAATTTTGGCTGTGAACAAAGAGTGAAGAAGAGCACATTGTATCTGAACCTTTTTGGCTAATCAATAAAGAAGTGGATTGAGTTTTTTTAACCTACTATAGTCTATTTTCGAGTGGATTCAGTGAGAGGGAAAGGGCCCACCTTCCTCACAGACTCCCCTCTATTTTTTTGTTTTAGATTAACTTCTTTGATTTGGATAATTGATCTGTTTAGCATTTCTAGCATATATCTTCTGTTACAGTCAATTCTTTTCTATTTAATGCACATCTGTGTGTCTCATGAGAATTAGAGTAAATTGTTCGATACTGCTGGAGAATTGCTTTCCTTTCGTGCATTAGATTTAATTTCTAAAAACAAAAGTGTGAATTCCTTTTCTACAGTTAAGTAGGTTTCCTTTCAACAAGTAGCACAGAGTTTCTTTCTGCAAGAGTAAGATAGAGAGTTAGAATAGATTAGATAATCCAGGATTCTTATGCACCCATTAGTTCAGGATATTCATTCATGCATGTGTGATTTCAATTCTGTAGAAGCTCTAGCTATGTCAACAACCTGTGTTAAAATTTAACCTTTCAATTTGGTTTCTTTCAATTTAGCATTTCTACAACACTTAATTATTGGAACAATCAGCTACCCTATGGCGAGATGAATGCTCCCCCCCCAAATCCAATTCTCCCTCCTTATCAAGATCCCAATGCATGGTTACCTATGCCCAAACAACAGAGTCACCATGGGCAATCGAACCCATATTAGAGAGGCACTCAACAACAACTTAGCTATCAAAACCATCAACCGAACCTCTATCAACAAAAGTTCCAACCCCAGTATGAACAACAACAGCTGCAGTTACCTCCTAATGCCCCACAGAACAATCCTCCCTTACGACCTCAGATGCCTGTGCAACCTAACCCAAATACCAATAATAAGGCCATTTAGAATATTGATATATATAATGTGCCATCTCTATCTATTACTCCTATGCCTTGTGATGAGATAAAATTAAGATCAGGGAGAATAGTCGAGCCCATAATTGAAGATGCTCCATCTTCAGAATCAAACAAGGAATCAGGGGAAAAACCATCTGCTGATACAGAAGAAATTGACCAACCTATTAAAGAATCAACAGACCCCCCATTCCTTGAAAGACTGGAAATTACCAAAACTATAGAATTACCATCCTTCAATATCTTAGGAGAATTGCAAAACCTGCATGTTAACATTCCACTATTGCAAGTGATTAGAGATGTCACTATTTATGCCAAGACTGTGAGAGATCTTTGTATCAAAAGACCTAGAAGGAAACCTAGGGACCCCCTCACAGTGCATGTAGTGGGGGACTTGTCTGAACCGATGTTAGGAAAAACCCCACTGATTAAATATGGTGACCTAGGAAACCCTACAGTCATTGTCAAAATTGGACAAACACCTATTCCCCATGTGTTAGTTGACTTAGGGGCAACAATTAATATTATGCCAATAGAAACTACACAATTGCTACAACTCAGAACACAAGTCTGACCTACTCCTACTATTTTAGAATTAGCTGGTCGTTCCACCATCAGACCAGAAAGAGTAATCAATGATTTATTCATTTCAGTTGATTCATGGGAGTATCCTATTGATTTTTTCGTTTTGCAACCCAAAACCCATCTGGGGGGCCACCCTCTAATTCTAGGAAGAGCATGGTTAGCTACAAGTGATGCTTTCATTAGTTTTAGTTTTGGTTCCATGACCATCTCTGATGGTTATGACACAAAAAATCTTACCCTGTATCCTCATGCTACACCCAGTATGGCACCCAAAAATTCTTTATGGATGGACATTAAGAATGAAAGTGCTCTTCTTGTGTTAACCATAGGAAGAGCCCTGAGTTTCAAAGACGATACAGAGGATGAGTTGATCAACTGATTTATCTGTGACCCCTCTGTTGTTACAAAGAACACACAGCACCGATTGATTACAGTCTTCAACCCAATTGCCCAGGAAGAGATGAGCCTAGAAATGTTCTTTGAAACTGTTGTAAATCAAATCAATTCAGTTGTAACAGCAAATGATGAAACAACAATAGCCTAATTATTTCCTAAATTCAGTTCTAAAAGCATCGTTGTAGAAATCGAACCTGGAAAAACCCTGAACATCGATCTCGATTTATCTATTGTTGAAACTCGTCGATTGATGAAGTTACTAATTGAACATAATGAAGCATTTGCCTGGGATTACATGGATATGAAAGGCATTTCCTCTAAGCTATGCACCCACCATATATACATCAAGGAAGAATGCTGACCCATTTGCCAACCCTAAAGGAGGATGAACCCTAATCTTAAAGAAATAGTTGAGGAACTCCAGAAACTTCTCAATGCTGGATTCATCTATCCTATATCAGATAGCGAGTGGGTTTCACCATTGGTTATTGTACCTAAAAAGAATGGTAAGTGGAGAGTGTGTGTGGACTATAGAGCCCTAAATAAGGCCATGCATAAGGATAATTTCCCTTTTCCATTTATTGATCAAGTTCTAGACAACCTAGCTGGGAAATGTTTTTTCTCTTTCCTAGATGGATTCAGTGGCTATAACCAGATAAAAATTGCTCCACAGGACCAAGATAAGACCACCTTTACTAGCCCTTGGGCTACATTTTCCTACAAGGTTCTCCCATTTGGCTTATGTAATGCACCAACCACTTTCCAGAGAGCTGTAATTGGTATTTTTTCTGATATGGTGAATGACTATATGGAGATATTCATCGATGATTTTACACCTTATGGTATTGATTTTGATGAAGCTTTGACTAATCTGGAAAAAGTTCTCAAAAGATGTATATAGTCTCATCTTTCTTTAAGCACAGAAAAATGCCATATGATGATGAGTGAAGGTGTGGTGTTGGGACACTTTATTTCTTATGCAGGAATTCAGGTAGACCCAACCAAAATCCAGGTAATTTTGGACATTCCAACTCCATCAACTTAGAAAGAGGTAAGAAGTTTTTTAGGGCATGCTGGATATTACAGGAGATTCATTAAAAAAAATTCCAAACTTGCCTCTCCTTTGTTTTTCCTTTTAAAAAAAGATATTGACTTTCGTTGGACTGACAATTGTGAATTGTCTTTTATAGATCTAAAACATAAATTATCCACAACTCCCATTTTGAGAGGGCTCAATTGGAATTTGACTTTTCACATTTCTTCAGATGCCTTAGACACTACAATTGGTGTAGTACTAGGGAAACATGAGGACAAAGAACCCTATGCTATCTACTATATCAACAAGAACATGGCTCCTGCTGAGTTAAATTATACGGTTACTGAAAGAGAATTCTTGGCAGTAGTTTATGCAATCAATAAATTCAGGCATTATGTCACTGGTTATCCTACTTTTATTCATACTGATCATACACCAATTAAATATATAATGAATAAACCTATTACTAATGCTAGAGTAACAAGATGGTTGTTATTACTTCAAGAATTTGACATCACTATAGTAGATAGACCAGGGAAAGAAAATGTGGTTGTTGATTTTCTCTCAAGACTGCATATAAATGATGATAATTCACCATTAGATGATTCCTTTCCAGAAGAACATTTGTTTGCGGTATATGCTCAGTGACCTTGGTATCCATACATTGCTAATTACTTGGTTGTAGGTAAGGTACATCCACATCTATCTCCAAGAGAAAGAAGGAAAATCATTCAGAAGAGTGATCAATATACTTGGATAGAGGGATACCTTTTCTACACAGGCCTGGATCAAGAAATTAGGAAATGTGTGAGAGATGATGAAGTTTATGATCTGCTCAAAGCTTTCCATGATGGCCCTTGTGGGGGTCATTTTGCTGATAAAAGGACTGGATGTAAAATTTTAAGGATGGGCTATTTTTGGCCCACCATATTTCAAGATGCCAAGAAGTATGTCCAAGCCTGTGATAGTTGCCAATGAATGGGTCAGCCAAATCATAAGGATGAGATTCCTCTCCAGCCTCAAGTAGTGTTAGAGCCTTTTGAAAGATGGGCCATGGACTTTGTAGGGCCCATTAACCCACCTTATAATAAGAAAGTCTATATATTGGTCTGTACATATTACATGACCAAGTGGGTGGAGGCAAAAGCACTCATCAGGGCCTCAGAAGAAGCTGTCTTAGCATTCTTGCTTGAATATATCTTTGTTAGGTTTGGAATTCCCAGATAATTAATAACTGATGGAGGACCCCCTTTCACATCACATAAGTTTGAAGCCCTACTCAATCAATATCATGCTTTACATAAAACAACTTCTCCATACCATCCACAAGGTAATGGCCAAGTAGAAAGTACCAACAAAGTCAGAGAAGTTATTCTTACTAAGACTGTGAGAGAACATCATAGGGATTGGTATGACAGATTGCATGAAGCTCTATGGGCTTATCGAACTACTTGGAGGAACACAACTGGTTTTTCTCCTTATGAGCTTGTATATGGAAAAAGCCCTGTTTTCCCCATTGCATTCAAAATAAAAATCTTAAGAACTACAACATCAATCAACCTTGACTTGAATATGGCACAAAAGGCTAGACTGCAGCAGCTCAATGAGCTTGATGAAAAGCATTTGGATGTTATTCATCAAACCACAATGATTCAACAACAGAGAACAAAATGGCATGACCAAGTCATCAAGAAGAAATTATTCCAAAAAGGGGATTGGGCTCTATTGTATGATTCACTCTTTAAATAATTTCAGGGTAAGCCATGTACATGATGGCTTGGACCTTACAAGGTAGACACTAGTTTTCCCAATGGGATAGTCAGGTTAATTACTATTGATGGATCCAATACACAGTTATATGCAAATGGTCATCGTTTGTGCCTGTATCAGCGTCCATTCTCCAAATTAGAATTCAAATCCAAATGTATAGATGATACCGATTACCACTTTTTGGATGGAACAGACCTTGATCCTTCCCCTTTTATTCCTTAGAAATTTTTGTTTTCAAATAAAACCTTGTATATAAATAAAACTCTGCAATTTTTATTTTTTTTATGTTTTCTTTTAGTGAAGTTCAGCCTGGAAGGGTATTCGACAGTTACTTATGTGAAAATGGATGGATGAAACAAAAATCATACTAAAGCAGGAGCAACCGAAGGATTAGTTTTTGGAAGTTGAAAAACTTCCTAAAAACTAAGCATTTCTGTGTTCAAGCCGATTTACATGTTGTTACACCCTTTGGCTGATTTACATGTTGTTACACTCCTTTGGCCGATTTACATGTTGTTACACCCTTTTGGCCGATTTACATGTTGTTACACCCTTTGGCCGATTTACATGCTGTTACACCCCTTTGGTCGATTTACATGCTGTTACACCAATTTCCATGATGTTACACCTTTTCCCAACTTTTTTACCTTGCATGCAGTTACACCTAATGCCACAGCTCCAACCAAACTATCTGATGATACACCTACTTCTATCATTCCTTTTAGCTATTTTCTTAGCATTCCTACCATTTCTACATATGGAAACATTGTTGTTTTGTTCAAGATTTCCGCCATTTTCAAAAATTACTTTATGCTCTCTCTGTCCCACAAGGGCCACTTCATCATTTCTTAACTCCACATCCGCAACTTTCTAACTGTTCAACCACAAAAAGGACTCCATTTATGCTCCACTTGTCATATCATCATTTCTCACATTCGTGAGCCATCTCTCATTATTAAAGCTATTCCACGCAGATCAAATGACGGTTGGATAGTGTAGTTACTCCGACAGATCAGTTTGTGCGGTAAGTTATGAGGTACGATTGATTACTAAACCTACGTGTCCAAGTGAAGTAAGATATGAAATCAAGTTTCAATGCCTATTTGTCAGTTGTCCTAAATTCATTGCACCATGATCCAATCAAATTAGTTGGGGGGGTGGGGAAAGACATCCATGCCGACATAATCTCAAAATCTCATTTTATAAAAACCTCCGCCACCTTTTCGACCATGCTTATTTTCACTGAGACACTGTGTTCTTTATGCAATCCTCATTTGAACTTACTATGACTCTGGTGAGGCGTTGGTTTCTCCTCCTTTATGGCTGTTAAGACTCAAAACGACATCATGGGAGGATCAACTGTGAGATATGACCTGGAAAATCTGGATGCATTGCTGCTACACCTAGATGTTTACCAATCTTTTCTACAGGCTGGATGGATTCCTTATTTCAAGAAGTTGTAGATGTTTAATGAAATAGAGGTGTTGGAGTTCAGCCAAAATCTTACAGAAGGGTATTCAATAGTGAACGGGGTGAGAATTTCAGTGACAGAGGAATCTTTGGCTATTGTTACAGGATTGCCCATAACAAGAAACAAGTGGTTTAGCAGAAAATCACATCTTCCCAAAGCAGAGTAGGATTTTCTTGTGAACGATGAGAGTGTGCAGACCAAGGGTCGAGGTGTTGATGTCAATTCCTTACCAGCACCCTGGGGGAAAGTCACAAAATTTATCAAAAGGTATATTACCTGTGAAGGATGATAACACGTTGTTTATTTTTCTAACTTTATCATACTATCCCATTTGAGACATAAAAAATTAATGAACATGCCTTATTATATTCTTCAGTCTTTGCATAATATGACTCAGTTCATCAAACGATCCAAGCACCCTATGAATTATCTTTCCAATCATAGACTCATAGGCTTTTTGATTCATAGAGGAATGGGACTCCCTCATGACCCATTACCTGAAGTGCCTGTGCCATCTACTGTGCCTGCTGCCATAGCCAACCTTGAAGAACCCATTTCTGCACCTGTTGTTATAGCCAACCTAGACCAGTCAACTATTGCATCTGCTGTTACAGCCGACCCAACACTGTCAACCCCTATATCCTCAACTGCACCAGTAGTTAAAACCTTGACTGTAATTCCCCGTAAGTCAACTCCGAATACCAAAACAAAAATCATAAGCACCTCTCACATAGCTCAGAAACACCTCAATAGTATTCAGACAAAACAACTTAACCCTATTCATATAGATGTGATTGAGCCTCACAAGCCTCATTCCTTCGTTGCAACAGAGGTTGTTATGGAACTCGCTCTTAATCCTAAAGCTAAGAAAAGGGAAACTCTTACCCCTATTTCTAGTTTACCAAGGAAGCGAACTAGGTTAGAAAATTTAATTGCAATAGAAGTTCAGGCCCCCATTGTAACTGACAACATGATAACTACTTCTACTATTGATCCAACAATATCTCATAATATTTATATCGCTGCAACAACCATTCAAACCCCTACTGTCAATGCGACTGAATTGCCTGAGAAAATAAAACATCGATCTAGAAGGAAATCTCATAAATATATCGACAGAGTTGCTGCGACAGAGTGTCCTAATCTTTATAATACTCAGACACTTCCAGATTTTGATATCAATGATACCAATCTAAGTGAAAGGATAACTGATTTTATGGAGGTACGAATTCCTGGTTTCACCTTGTGCAAGGAATTCCAAGACACTATTTCATCCTTGTAGGCAGAATGTCAATGAGTTGCACCAGAATCTTCGTCTCTACTTGATGATTTTGTACATCATTCGTCAAGTGATGAGGTACAAATATTACCATACCACATCATCCCAAAATTTCCTCCTTGTATGGTTGTTGAGGAAATCCCTCCTTCTTCTAGCTTGATTATCGAAGAACACCGTCCTTCTCCTGAACCTAAAAGGAGATCTTCTGTTTTTATATCTACTTTACCAAAAAGGAGAACTAGGTTAGCAAGACTTGTTGAAGCTGCAGTTGGATGGACAAATATAGAGAAAACAGTGCCCATTCTTCGCCCATTATCCTCAATTGTTCAAAATGAGGTTGTTACACAAGAACCAGCCTCTTCCCCGAAATTAGTTGTCACACAAGAACCTACTGACCAGGAAGAGGCTGTCACACAAGAACCAACTGACCAGGAAAAGGATGTCACACAAGAACCATCTGACCAGGAAGAGGTTTTCACACAAGAACCAGTCATGCCGGATGTAACTATTACACAAGAACCAGTTACAAAAACTAGAGAGGATAATGATGATGTGCCACTTTCTCAGCTATTTGTTCAGATTGAAAAGAAGATAGAAGGTATTGAGAATGCCAGGATTGCTGAACTAAGGAAAGAAAATGACCACCTCAAAGAAGAGTTAGATTCCCTAACCAAGGACTTACAGTTTTCTCAACAAAGGATCTCAGGGAATTCAACGTTGGGAATATTAACTTAGGCAATAACTGTTATGAAGGAAAATGAAGAGCACATGTGCTACCAATGTGGTGATATTTATTTCCAGGCAGGATATAAAATTGTCAATGAATGGATAGGCTGAGGAACCAACCAATTTCTCAGTAAAAACAGAATGTGACCTTACTGTTCCACAAGAACCAATAATCCATAAGATATATCGATGTCATAAAGTAGTTGTTGGTTTACTAGTACCTTTAAAAAAAAAACCTATGTTACACTTACGAGTCGTAACTCCAGCAACTTAGACTACTTCTGTTCTTAAAGACAAAGCAACATAGAGAAGTTTTTGAAAATAACAGATGTTGGGGGTACACACAAGTTTTTCCAATACTAGTACTTAGTGATTGTCTTAGCAATTTTGCACCGGAGGAGTCACCTTCTTAAATCAGACTCAGTGTCAAGATTGAATGGTTTTTTCATGAGGACATGCAATGTTTTCAATTGGGGGTCATGTTAGGACCGCGAAATGTCCTTTTTTCACCATCTCTTTTGCTCATTCAACCTTACCAATTCTATGCTCAATGCCTAATAATTGTTTCTAAGACCCTTTTTCCCAAGGTATGCATCATTAATCTTTATTTTATATTTTATTCACTTTAACATGTTGGATTGGTAGAGTTTCTCATATTTTACCCATGAATATTCAAACTAATGATTAAACTGTGTAGAACAACCAAATCTTAAAGAAAGATTGTTGATGCTACACAAGGTTGTTACAGTTGTGCGCCAACTCTGCATGTTGTTACACGACTACAACAATTGTGCACCCTTTTTGGAAGCTACTACACTTGCTGCAACGGATATCCACCGATCCTAGAAGCTAGTCCCTCATGAAAATTCGAATCATAAATACTGATCCTCAAGGTTGTTGCGCGTTTTGGTTCACATTGATGATGAAGATCATTTAATAAATTTTGTAACAGATTTTGTATATCATACGAACAGCTTGAGAATCTTCGATTCTCAAAGCTATTGTGAATCCGTTTTCAACTGAATAAATCTGCCTTTAAATAGCAGATCCTTTGTAATCATTACTACCAAATTTTAGCTCTGAACAATGAGTGAAGAAGAGCACATTGTATCTGAACCTTTTTGGCGAATCAATAAAGAAGTGGATTGAGTTTCGTTAGCCTACTGTAGTCTATTTTCGAGTGGATTCAGTGAGAGGGAAAGGCCCCACCTTCCTCATAGACTCCCCTATCTTTTGCTGTTTTAGATTAACTGCCTTGATTTGGATAATTGATCTTTTTATCATTTCTAGCATATATCTGTTATTACAATCGGTTCTTTTATGTTTAATGCGCATCTGTGTGTCTCATGAGAATTAGAGTAAATTGTTTGATACTATCGAAGAATTGATTTCCTTTCTTGCATTAGATTTAATCTCTGAAAACAAAAGTGTGAATTCCTTTTTTACAGTTAAGTAGGTTTCCTTTTAGCAAGTAGCATAGATTTTCTTTCTACAAGAGTAATATAGAAAGTTAGAATAGATTAGATAATCCAGGATTCTTATGAACCCATCAGTTCAGGATATTAATTCATGCATGTGTGATTTCAATTCTGTAGAAGCTCCAACTGTGTCAACAACCTATGTTAAAATTCAACCTTTCAATTTGGTTTGTTACTGCAAGTTGAATAATGCTGCTTCCATAATCTAGCATAGACTATGCACAATTATCTTGCAATAACAAAACTTCCCTGGGTTTGACAATTTATATTGAACACCTTAATTATATATTTAATTAGACAATTAAAGTGCGCAACACATGGAAATATTTTTCTTGTAGTCGAAAAGTGTCATCAGCTTGTCATTTAGAACAAGTAAAATAGAAAGACCTTTCTTATGTAAGGCATTGATCTTGCTGAAGAATATTTGAACTCCGATATCCATGACTTGGGATTTCACCTCCAGTTCCAACATCAGTCCTCTTTTGGTTAGAACCCTCTTGACCTTGAGGATAGTCTCTGTCCTATCCTCAATCTTCAGGTTTTCCAGTTCTTCTTTAGTTTTTTAATTGAGAAACCTGATGATTTCATTTTCTTCTGTGGGAATTTCTCCCAACTCTCAGTTGATCCTGTTGATGGCTTGCTTTCTCCTTAACACTGATTCATGTTGCTCAAAAATGATTTGCACCATGGGCCAGATTTCATTTATGGATTTTGAGATATCCATCCAAATGTTCTCTTTGGCTTCTTCCAGTGTTTTTCCCACAACTGTCTGCTTCTACAGCTATTGAATCTCCTTCTTCAATTTTTCTGATGTGTGTCTCTCTGTATTGTAACTAGCTTGGAAAGAAGCTTTTAGCTTCTAGATATTCTCTATCTCCTATTCCAATCTTTTGATTTCCATTCCTTGTAAAGTCATATTCTCCATTGATGTTTCTAAAGCTTCATATGTCCCTGGAACTGTCACTGGGGTAGTTGATGAAAGTTCTGCAATGGTGGTTATTGATGTTGTTGTTGTGCTAACTCCTATGAGGGGAACTGCACTCTGTGGGATGACTTCCATAGGTGTTTCTTGTTCCTTCTCGTTTGCTAAATTTTCTAGCTCTGCTTCCATCTCTTTTATTTGTGCATTTTGTTCAATGATCAACTTTAGCATCTCCTCCTTCTCACCTTCTGTCTCAACCATCTCTTTGTCCTGTGAGTCTTCTGTAGCTGGTAGTTTTAGTTTCTTCCTCAGAGATGCTATGTCAGCATTCTTTTTCTTGAGAATCTCCTCATCTGCTTTCACATTTGAGGGGTCATACCCAATTTTGAGCACCAAATCTTCTAAAGACTTAATCCTATTATACTTTGCAAATGATGACACCTTCTCTGGTTTTAATTGAGTCTAAACATTGTTCAGAGAAACCTGTAATTTTGCAACAGTAGTGGAAGAATTGGCCAATGTTGAGAAAACAATTTCTCCAGTTTGCCTATGCAAATCCATCTAATCAACTAGATGTAAAGCCTTAGCATCAAATTCAAGTGTTCATCTTTTGTAGTTAGTGATTTCCTTTGGATGAGGTACTTGTGCCTGCAGAAATGCCATGTACATTCTCCCCTTCTCTGCATCAAAGAAGAAAGCAGCCTATGCTATGGTGTTGATGTTTGTTTCCAGAATTGAGCATAAGTGTTGTTGGCCAGCGTCTCATTTTTCTTCTTAATCATATCGTATTTCTCAAAAATACTCAACTTTGCAACCCCTTGAATTGGCTGTTTGATTAGTGAGGTGTCAGTCTACTTCTTGGATGAAGAATTAGACATGATCTGTTGCCTGCTTGAGACAGGAGGTGAATGATATCCTTGCATAACTGTAGTGGACTGGGTCTCTTCTTCGCCAGGCCTGTCAGTTGTATGACTGGTTTTTGGCCTTTTCTTGTATACCTAGAAATCCTCAACTGAGACTTCAGTGATTGAAGGGGAGATATCCTTTCTAGGCCTTTTCTCCTTTGGTACTCGTGGAGTAGTGGTTTATGAAATAACGACTGGAGGAGATTGATGTTTTGCTTCTTTCATAGTGTTCACCTCCCACTCTGATTGGTTCATGAACTTCTCGATCTCTGGTTTGGGCACATGAGCATATGGGGAACTTTTATTCCTGAATCTCTTTTCTACAATAACCCCAAATGGATCATAGTGCCAAGAGAAATTGATGTCAAATTTAATTTCCTTGAGTAGTTTGTTTGCCTCTTCCCCGACAGCTTGACTATTACAAATAAAGGATCCTATCTGCCCTTTAATTTTTAGTTGTTGTTTCTTCTTCAAATATACAAGATGTATATTGTATGAATTGATCATTTGCCTATGTTAGCGTCAGAAGTCACTCCTGGATTGCTTGCAGGAGCAGAACCCAACACCCATCAGTTTAATGTCACGATTTGTTTTAAAAAAGGGTGATCAAATGGAAGTGAACTCAGAACGATATTGTCTCAAATCTGAAACTAGGCCAGGCATGCATGGGTGAGTGAGGTCTTAGAGAAACTCCAAACATTGAGTTGTAATAAGGGTGAGTAGGGGGAAGACTTATTCAAGAAGAGTGCGGGGGACTGTTATAAATGTCAGGTTTCTAACAGACTATGAGAGAAGGCATCTGAAGGCAAGATCTTCTTACACCCAAATGCAGGAAACCAAAGAAAACAGTAATGAAACAATAAATCATTTATCATAACATAACTGTGTTAATTCATACGAAGCATTCGATCATGAACTCTCTGGCATGAGATGAAATAAAGATGGTAAAGGAAAATTGTTTGTCATAAAACAAGAAATCCCAAACACAGATGCATAACCATAGAACTAGAATGATCATTAAAACTTTACAGTCGGGAGCTTCGCTCTACCATCAATAGATAAAAAAATGGCGAAAACGCCTTCATATACTCAAAACAACCACAACAGCAAAATCGAGATGTTGCATTGAAAGCTTTGCATCTGCATGGCTTCTGACAATCTGCACCTACAATCTTTGACTAATCGTGCACCAACGACGGACGTGATCGAACTCCTGACAGTTCCATAGGAGAATCGACGTGCACTTAACTCGTCGTCGGACTTTCCCATTATGGTGGAGACGATGTCTAACCACCACCAACTGCTTCAATAACTACTTCATTGGGATTGAGAAAGGCCCGGCCAACTCGACACTTTTGCGGCATGGCGACCATTTAAGGGTGCCACCTGGATTAGCTGAACGGTCTTTCTTCGGATGCTGCTTCGCTGGACTGCTGCACGAGACCCCTATGATTGGATGAGGATGAGGGTATGGCGAGAATGATGGTGGGAGTTGTGACAGCGGATGAGGAGTGATACGGGAAATAGACAGGACACAGGTGGAGATAACAGGAAGTGAAGGAGTAAAAGTTCATGGTGGAAGGTGATGAGGTGGAGGGGACACCTGGCAGGAGATGAGGAGACTTGGAAGGTGAGTGGATGATGAGATGGGAAAGGGACCACACAGACCAAAGAGGGGAGGTGGACAGGTGACACATGGCAACAGGGGAGAGACGACGCAGGAGGATGACATAACGGGGAAAAAGGCCCATGCTTGCTAAACATAGGGTAGCTGAGAAGGATGGGATCGCACGAGCGTCGTTGATCTGGGCACTTAGATCTCAGCCGTTGGGAAGCTGCGCACCCGATTCTGGACCCCCTGCCCTCTGCTTAAAGGTAGAAAGGTAGGGGGGATCCGAAATTTCCTTGGTCGAAGTTGATCCGGGCACTTCAATCAGGACCGTTGAAGAGATGCGCCCCCGATTCCAGACCCCTCCCCTCCGCTTAAAGGTAGAAGGACGTGGGGGGGTCCAGAATCCTATATGCACCAACGATCGGGGCGCGCAAATCTCTGCCATCCAGACTTGCTTGTTGATTACCATGGGTACATTAGCATTCAAAACTTAGGACAAGTGGGTTTTTAACCGATTCTTTTGCATTCTAACCCCCTTACAAGAAATATCGCTAACATTTGGCTCCATGGGGGATAGAGTCATCCTTGTGATGCTCTAAGAACTCTTTTGTAGATTCAGTGCCTTGTTGTTGGGCTATGGAGTCATTTATTTAACTGAAAACAAAAACAAAAACAATATTTACAAGGCAAAAGAGCCGACTGTGGCTCACAAAAAACATTTTTTCAAGAAGTGCCCATTTACTAGGCCACCAAAAAATTTGTTTCCTTCCGGATCCTGCGACCTGTAAGTGTTGTTCGAAAATACTTCAAGGATCTTGAAAGGTCTGAACTAGAGGGCATCAAACTTACTGTGCTTGCCCCTGTCCTACCTGGGTGCATCCCATTTGAGCACCAGATCACCCTGCTCGAACTCTTTCTTTCTGCCCTTCCTGTCAAAAGCCTACTTGATCTTTTGTTGATGGTCGTAGGCCTTGTTCATGACCTTCTCTCCAATCTGTTTCACTTCCACCATCTGATGAATCCTTCTGACCATATTGTCAGGCTCTCCTTCAAGGTCCTGGAGGAATTTTTCCACAGATAAGGCGAGTTGAGTAGGGAAAACAACCTCGGTCCCATAAACAAGTTGGAAAGGTGAAATGCCCAGGGATTTCTTGGATGTTACCCAATCAGCCCATAGAGAAAACTTGAGCTTTGAATCCCAAGCTCTCTTGTTATCTTCCAGTAACTTCTTAATGAGCTTGATCAGACTTTTATTGGAAGATTCTGCCAGTCCATTTCCTTGAGGGTAATAGGGAGTAGAGTGAATCAGTGAAATCCCATACTACTCACAGAACTTGACCAAAGGCTCAGACCTGAAGGGGGAGGCATTATTAGTGACAATTCTGATAGGGCAGCCAAATCTGGATATGATATCCTCCAGGAAGCTGATAATTACTTTGTGGGAAGTGCTCCTGGTGGGAATAGCCTCTATCCACTTGGTGAAATAATCTGTCGCAGTGAGGATCCATCTGTGCTAACCACTTGAGGGAGGATGAATTTCTCCAATGAAGTCCAATCCCCACTACTGAAAGGGTGCTGAAACTACTACAGGCTTTAATGGCAGAGATTTGAGCTGCTGCTTTCCTGAGAACTTCTAGCATTGGATGCAAGCTTTGATTTCTCTGCAGATTCCAGGGAATAAAGTGGGCCAGTAGTACCCAGCCCGGAGGATCTTATGGGCTGTGGTCTTCCAGAAATGATGACCCCCACAAAGGCCACCGTGGAAATCAAACATAACCTGCTGGGATTTTTGTGGGTTCAGGCATCTTAAAAATACCCCTAGAGGGTCTTTCCAGTACAAGAATTGGTCAATGAGGCAATACCTGACCACCTTGAGCTTTAAAGCTCTTGCCTTGTTCTTTTTCATTCCATCAGGAGGCCTCAATTCTTGCAGAAAATACAAGATATCTTTGTACCAGGGGCATGCTACTAATGATGAGGCACTTTGAGAATCCTTACTGGATGATTCGGCTTGCTCATTGATGTAGTTAATCCCCAAGGATTTGCAGTTGGATTCGGCCAACAACTTGGCTAAACCCTGCCCCTTTATCAAATTGGTGGGCTTGATCTCCAAATCAAACTCTAGGATCTTGGCGATCCACTTTCCTCTTCTTCCGTCCATGTCGGGCTGTATAAGAATGTCCTTCACAGAGGTCGAAGGAACGTATGCAATGACCCTTGAGTGCAAGACATAGACTCTGAAAGCTTTGAGATCTTTCACCAGGGCATAGGCCTGCTTTTCCATGGCCTCGTACCAGAGTTCTGCATCTCTCAATGCCTTGCTAAAGAAAGAAATAGGTTGCTCTCACCCTCGATCGTTTTTCTACAATAAGACTGCTGCTATTGTATCACAAGAAGCAAAAGAAAAAATTAGGAAGTCTTTACAATAATCAGGACTGATTAGCACAGGTGCCTCAGTCAACGCCTTCTTTATTTGGACAAAATATTCCCTGGGTTCAGCAGTCCATTTCACTTCATTCCCCTTCCTGAGAATGGATGTGATGTGTTTCACCAACTCAGCAAAATTTGAGACAAATCTCCTCAGAAAATTAATCTTTCCCAAAAAGGCCTAAACTTCCTTCTTAGATCTGGGAAGTGATAGGGTCTGAAGTGCTTCTACCCTGCTAGGGTCAATTATTACTCCCTCTACTGACACTATATGGCCTAATAGCTTCCCCTCCTTCATAGAAAACAAAGATTTCTTGGGGTTTAAGGATAGGCCAAACCTCCGACACTTCAGGAAAACCTTCTTTAAGTGGTAGCAGTGCTCCTTATCTGTCCTAGAGAAGACTATGATGTCATCCAAATAGATCACCACAAACTGGTCCTTTTCCCTAATGAAGTCTATGTCCATGGCTCATTAAAATGTTGCTCCTGCATTCATCAGTCCGAAAGGCATTTTGGCATACATGAATGT
>CBVK0100688396.1:0-13476 GCA_900067695.1 Picea abies | reverse complement strand
TGAGTACACCATTATCAATACATCATCATGACGACCAAAATCATGGGTAACAGAATGCCCCCCAAAGTATGAGGTTGGAACCAGTGACAGTCGAAAGACTTTGTAAGCTGCATGTGTGTGTCAGAAACTAGGAGCGCATCTAATCGGAAACCTGTGAACAACCAAGCATCTGCAGAATATCATATATACCAACTCTGAGGTAGGCATTCCCATACTCAGATCATAGACGGATGACATTGTAGACATAGGTCATGGCCATCAATCATACACTGTGGATCCATGCCATCAAAATATAGCATAGCCACTAGGAATACACTGTGGATCTATGCGAGAAATTTCAAATTAAGACGACATAGACATGAGACATACACAATGGATCTATGTGTCACAAATTATACATATTCCATCGCAACATGGACCAAAGAGATGATATCGAGGGTCTTCAATATCGTCGCCCAAAGTACGAATCTAACCATGTGATTACATGTGTTGAAGTCGAACATGGCAGAAACCACTTGATTACCGGTCATTGATGAAACCGTTAACAAGTGTGATGGAAACTACCATTGATGTCAATGACTCCCAAGGTACTCAAGTACAATCCATCGAGTGTGAATAAATGAGTTGAAGTCAAACATCTGATGGAATCTTTCGATCAGGGGTCAATGATGTAAACCCACTATCAAAAGCGAGGAAACCTTCCATTGAGTAATGCAAGCTCCAAGGTACCAAATAATTTCTAAGTCTTGATTCTGGATAATGAGCTGAAGTTGATGGAACAAAACTTGTCATAGGAGGGCCTTGATGTATCCCCCATCAATGACATGAAATGAGGAACAGATTTTGAAGGTGAAACAAAGTATGATATGAATTGGACTAGACATAGGGAAGGCCGACACAGAGAGAATGGATAACTGTAGATGGCCGACTCATTATAGGTTTCAAATGGACTTCTCTTGAACATATGAACGACACGACCAATGATTTGGTAGCATTGACTCAAAGACGACATAGGGAATGACCTTGTAATACATCGAATGAGATACAAATGGATTTCCCAAACCGACTTCAAATGATGAATAGGGGGTGTCATGTTCAAGAGCGACACTTACTGTCAATCAATACGAAGATGAAAACATATCCCTTTCCCAAATTTTCCCCCACCATTTTTGGCGAGTACCTCTTTATTTTTACGCAAGCTTGAGGAGGATAACATATGCTTGTTGATGTAAGCTCATCCTTCAGATGAGTCCCTCAGAGTATTTTTAACGAACCCTAAGAAGGAGTGGTTCGGTCCCATCATGGGTCTGGCAATGTTTGTTTAACGAGTCCAGAGCTAGAAAACTCAAAGGTTTTTCATGATTATAGAGTTTGGAAAAATACTTAAAAGAGAACTCTCTCAGTTCCTTTTTCGTAAAATAGTCTAGATGAGACCGAAAAAGAGATAAATTATTGCTCACCAGATGCTTACTTCAAATACTTTATCGAGCGTGAAAATAGCAAGGTTGCTCAATGATCTTTTCATGTTTAGAGAGTCTAAAAAGAGCTTAAAGAGGACTCCAGGGAGGTTCCTTTTTCGTATAACCTTGTTGAGCCCGAAAAAGTGATAAAAGTATGCTCAATCGTGTTCTCATGTATTTACGAGCGCAAGAACAAACAAATACCACGCTCGAGGTTTTATACAAAAACCATAAAAAACACATGATGTCAAAATAAAAACATGTCCTTATCCCTATATTTGACCATCAAAAGCATCACGCCTACAAGAGTTACACTCAACATGACATTAGGGATTAGGGTTTCATAGATAAATAATCATAAAAAACCAAATGACAAAGTAAAAGTAAATACTCTTTTTACCACATCATTTTTACCTTTCCACTATTTGAGCTCAAAACCCCCTCTTTTACCCTCAAAGTTCGGCGTCAGTTTGCGGGAGCTACGAGAGACCATTCAGTGAGTCGTCTACGACAGTAAGGTAGGCTCTTCATCCTTAACATTTTCATGGTTTAATTTTGCAATTTCATTGGTTAAAAATTCATTTTTAAGTTGATTTTTGGAGCCCTACTTGCGCGTTTCCCTTCTTGCAGGAAGGCTAGATGGGACTTGCGAGAATGGGTGATTCTCGCAGGTGACCCATGGCCAGCCTGCGAGGTTCTCGCACTGTGCACACAGGGCACCTGCGAGAACCGCAAAGCTAAAAAAATTTTAAAAAATTTACCCAATGAACAAGAGCCAAACCATGAAAAAAGTTGTTAATCTTCTTTTTGTTTTTCTTATGCAGATAATTGGCCATCAAAATGGTGCTTGAATGGCGTGAAAGGGAGCATGAAGAAGACAATGCAAATGTTGAAAATCATGCACCTACTATTTCTTCTTTGAGAGACTGTGGACTCCTGAAGTACTTTCGCATCCCGAGCATGAGGGCCCAAGTCAGACTATTAGAGTACCTGGTGTGTATGTGGGACACTGATCAGCAGGTATTTCATGTGGGGGTCCACACACTGTCCTTAGACATTGAGGACATTTACTTTTTGACTGGATTGTCATGGCAGGGGTACTATGTGAGCCTAACTAGTAGCAGAGGTGGTGGGCTAAAGATGAGTGAGTACTCCCGTTTACACTGCATTCCCAAGGCTGAGAGAAAGAAAGGAAAAGCAGCTGTCTTGGGGGTAAGAGATTTGACCCTCCGTACTATCCTATTCACCATAGCTTGGATGGCTGGGAGTTCTGCTCCTCACATGGTGTTACAAAGTTACTTCCAGTATGCTATTGAGTTTACTGAGCCTTGAGTATTCAACTGGGTAGATGTTGTGCTTCACAATATAAAAAAGCAGTTGACCAAGTGCAGACGAGGTGACCTGAAGAAATTTGGGTACGGATCTTTGTTGGTGTCCTTATTCCTTGAGAGGGTCCCATTACTGAGGCTACAGATTGAGTGGAATATACCAGGTCCCAGGGATCCAAGGATGCTGAGATGGTGTCGACTCATGGCCCAGCACGTAGCAGGACCGATCATCAAGTATGATGATACTTTCTTTGACTGGCTTCAACCACAGCTGTTGATGGTTGACGACTATGCTTACATCAGCTTGGATTTATGAGGAGATCCAGATTTAGTACTTCTAGAGGATTCTCAGTCGGGGGACCTTGGTAAGAAGTACACACATTTTTCTTTTTAAATGTTTTGTGAATTTTTATCATATTCAAATGTTTTTGTTTTATATATTCATCCAAATACTAATACAAAATCGTCTGTTGATAACACAGATGTTGGACCTTATAGACCTCCTGGTACTTCTCCCATCCAACGGCGAGGAGAGGTAGCGACAGTGCCACAATATACTGAGGATTATCAAGTGGTGGAACAAAATCTGGAGGGCTTGACCGCAGATATTCCAGACATGTCTTTGGAAGAGGTTCCACGACGTGATCAACATAATACTGTAGGAGTATCATCATCCATGAGTCGACTTCTCTGTAGGGTTGCTCGAGTATTCGTGTGTTATCGTGAACGTCATCCATGACATCACTTTGTAGAAGCAATGAGCTTCAGATATTGACATTTTGGTCTTCGGACAAACCTTTTGTAAAAAAATCTTTTGATCGTTATATATACAGACGACTTCTACCGGTTTACCTTATATTGTGTGAATATTGATGTGATTGATTTATGAATGATTCAAATGTCTGTCCAATACATAATTAGCCAATGCATCTGTTAATGTATTTAGACATCTAGGAATATGTTGATATTCAATGTGATCAAAATAACTTTCCAAGAGGTGAATTCGCAAATATACCTGTAATAAAGTAGGACTTCGAATAGCATAGATATTACTTAACTGTAGTACTACAAGATGCGAATCAAGTCGCACAACCAAATGACGAATTCTGAGCGAGATAGCATCAACCAATAATTCAATAACGGTGCTATACTTTGCAATGTTGTTGGTCGCACGGTTGAGACACACACCTCTTAAGGAGATAAGTTTGTTTGTAGGGGCGTAAATTGCCCACGCAACGGAAGCAAGGTTCTGAGTACTACGGCTACCACCATCAACGAAGCCAATATAGGGTAGTGAAGACTTCAACATCTGGAAATCAAACACAATGTCACATACGGGTAGAGACCAGATAACGACAAAAGAAAACTATAGTAACACACAAAAAGTATGATACAATATAAATACAAGTACTTGTGCACAGATGACTTTATGCATAGTACTTTTTCAAGTACAACCCATTCCTGGGTTCACTCAAAGGGATACCATCATAATCTACCAACTCATACACTCCTTTTTCCAAAACTCGTCGAACGATATAAGGACCTCGCCCCATGGGTTCAAATTTCCCATCTCCTAACATATCTCGATCTTGTTCATAGAGAAGAACAAGATCACCTTCAGAGAAAACACGAGGCTTGACATTCTTGTTGTATTGGGCCTTGACATGTTTTTTCTGAGCTTCTATGACTAGGGTGGCGTGACGTTGAGTTTCATCTAATCACATAAGATACAATATATGTTCTTCCTTAGTATAAGTGTTGGGTAGGAGTTCAACAACTAGTTTTAAAGAAGGTATCTCACATTCGATAGGGAGAATGGCTTCCACACCATAGACTAACTGAAAAGGTGTAAACCCAGTAGCGGACTTGACGGATGTCTGGTACGTCCACAATGATGAAAACAACATTGTGTGCCGACTTGTTTTATGAATCCCTATCATTTGTCGAAGCATAGTTATGAGAACTTTGTTAATCGCTTCGACTTAGCCATTGGCTTGTGGATAATAGGGCGTTGAGTTATTATGGCGAAGAACCAACTTTTCAGTAAGTTCAGACATCATAAAATTCCTAAAGTGGCTACCATGATCGGTAATGATAGCTTGGGGAACACCAAAATGAGCTATGACGTGATTAAAAAGAAACAATGCTGTGGTCTTTCCAGTGTTGTCAAATGTCGACATCGTCTCAGCCCATTTCGTAAAGTAATCAATGGCTACAATGATGTAACCATGCCCCCCGACCGAGTGAGGGTGACATGTCATGAAATCGATGCCCCATTTTGCAAAGGGACCAACTGAGACCATAGGGTGAAGAGGAGCAGGATGTGACCGAATTTTCTAATTATAGGTCTGGCAAGCATGGCATTTCTGAACGGCAGAACAAAGAAGGCCAAAAATACCCTGCGCATAAGATCTTCTGAGCAGTAGCATACCCAGACATATGACCACCACATGCTCCATAATGGCAGTCATTCAGAGCTTTCTCGGCTTCGTCAAACGTTATACAATGTCGAAAAACTGAGTCAATCCCCCGACGATAAAGAGTATCGCCGAGGATAATGTATTGACGAGCTTGGTAGCATATTCGACGTCGTTCAATACTGGAAAAAGTTGCCAGGAAACTTTGGGTTTGGAGATATATAATGATATCCCATACCAAAGATCATCAGTGCTAATAAGGAAAAGAGATTCATTGGGTAATAAATCTACTGCTACATTTTCCGTTGCAAAATTGGGAAAATCGCATATCAACTCAGCAAAAACTAAAGACATTTTAGACTTGGCACATTCAAATTCCAAGTTAAACTCCTGAAGTATCACAATCCATTTGGATTATTT
Source organism: Picea abies (assembly GCA_900067695.1). Taxonomy (NCBI): domain Eukaryota; kingdom Viridiplantae; phylum Streptophyta; class Pinopsida; order Pinales; family Pinaceae; genus Picea; species Picea abies. The sequence goes on along the minus strand of CBVK0100688396.1, from coordinate 7,851 downwards.
TCCCCCTAGCAATTGACGTGTCAGAATGTGTTGCATAGGGTTGCAATGGGAAATCACTGTAGTTTTGCATGAGAGGATATAGTGTCGAAAGCGTTGGATGGCTTGAATGGCAGCCAAGGCTAGTTTTTCGACATGTTGATACTTTATTTCAGTTGGCGTAAGACTTCGACTGAAGTAGTAAGTAACATGTTCGTCGTGAGCATCATCCTCTTGGACGAGAACCATGCCAATGGTGTAATCCGAGGCAGCAAGGTAAAGGAAATAATCACGACTGTAATCGGGGGGGAAGAGAAGCGGAGCTCGCGTTAGGGACAACTTCAAAGCTTCAAAAGCATTGTTGGCAATGGTATCCCAGACAAACTCAAAATCCTTCTTTAAAAGTCGCGTAAATCCACGAGTGATCTCGGTGTAATTTGGGATAAAACGATGAAGAAAGTTTGCTTTTCTCTGCAAACTTTGCAACTGGCGAAGTGTGGAAGGAGGAGGGAGATTAAGGATCACCTAAACCTTAAAAGGATCCACCTGGATGCCTTGACGCGAAATGATAAAACCTAGAAGACAACCGGATTCTACACAGAAAATGCACTTATGAGGATTTAAACGTATACTGTAGAATCGACATTGAACGAAAATGGCCCGGAGATGGCTTGGGTGATCAACTCTGTGCATAGAATGAGTGGGTAAATTGTCCAAATAGGGTTGAACGATATGTTTGATATCATGAAAAGCGTAAGACATAGCGCGTTGAAAAGTGGCACCAGCGTTCTTGAGACCGAATGGAAGTTTCCGGTAGGCAAAAGTACCCCAAGGACAAATAAAAGAAGTCTTATGTTGATCCTCGGGAACGATGTTAATTTGATTATAGCCGGAGAAACCATCCATAATAGAGAATATTTCACTACCGGCGCAGTCATCGACAATCTAATCGACAAAATGGGTAGGAAAGTTGTCTTTTGGACAAGCTTTATTGATATCCCTATAATCAACACAAACACGAATCGTACCTTGTTTCTTGTCAATCGGGACAAGATTGGAAACCCAGTCTGTGAGAGCCACCGGATAAATAAATTTGACTTTCAGAAGTTTCTCGACTTCGAGTTTTATAGCAGCTTCTTTACGTGGGTGAACTGGACAAAGGCGTTGCCGGACGAATTTAGCATCAGGACATGTCTTTATTTCATGTATCACAATTTCAGGGTCGATACCCAACATTTCTTTGTAGCTCCAGGAAAATATGTCACGAAACTCTTTGAACAGGGATGTATAGGTGACTATTTCATTAAGGGAACATGAAGCTCCAATATGTACATTTTTGACGATTCCAGGTTTAACAGATATGTCAATGGGAATCTTAGGCGAGATATTACTTAAGTTCCCTTCGACAAACACATCACGTGCAGACTCAGGAATAGTGGAAATGACAACAATAGTCGACGGAGTTGATATCTGTTGGTAATTCTCAAGAGTGTGTTACTCCAGAAAGAGGATGGAACGATGATGCCCATTGTCCCAAGGGGTGTCCTCTATGACGGACATGATCATCTCGTCAGTGGGAAAAATAAATCGAAAAGGATCAGGAGACAACTCATCAAGAGATGGGGTAGAAGTTGTTGCCGATTGAATGGCCTAATAGGTAGATTCAACTGGACTCAACGGCATTACGTTGCCGAAAAAAATATGATTTCCAGGGTTAGGGACTATCCAAGGGTTGTGAGACACAGGAAGTTCATGAGGAAAAGTGGAGATCATGTTGATAGAAGCAACAAACGAGCGTGGAACATTGGGTGGTGGAATGGGGAAAGTACCCATTAATGAGGAGTCCTTTAGAAGGCCTACACCAACATTCTCATAACCCGGGGGGGTTTTAGTAATAAACAACATGTTGCCAGTACGGGTATCAGAATTGAAGAAGGCAAGTTGGTCGACTGTAACAACCTTTCCTTGATAAGGGAAATGTACTACATGGAAAAGTGTCGACACAATGACACGCATGGAATCGATCCAGCTACGGCCGTGCAAAAGATTATAATCAAGGGGAGCATCAAAGACTTCCACTTTGACTTTGACTATTTTTTCTTCTAACGTGATAGGCAATGAAGGAAGAACACCGTAGGGCTTAAAACTAGATCCATTGAAGGCTTTAAGAGTGTTATGGGATTCATTCAAAGAAGGAGAACCAATGGCTTTACAGCAAGCAAAAGACATAACACAAGTTGAGGCACCCTCGTCGATAACGGTTCGACAAATGTTCTTCTCAGAAACAACAACTTGTATCTGGAATGCAAGTTGAGGAGGTAACCTTGGAATGTGATCTTCCAAGTCAAAGATTATTAAATTCATGTCCATCGGGTAAATTCCACCAATATCTTTCAACAATGCCTTTCATTGTGAGGGACAAGTTTGAAGGACTTCAAGGGCTGACATCGCAGAAGGTGCTTGGGCCAGATCTTCAACAATGTTGTAGTTCTGAGCCGCATGAGCATGAGGATTGAGAGCCGATTTCCGAATGAAACCCTTTGGGGGGGGTCACAGAACTGTGTTGAGGCTTGGTCATTCGAGATGAAGAGGACCGTTAGTAGGTGGAGTCGCGGGAGAGGGTTGTACCAGAGAAGGGGGTAAATCGTCAACCTTCTCCTTAGATGGATAATAATATTTGGCTCGAGTTGTGAGTGCAACTTTTTTCTGCTTAGAATCACCAGTACACATCAAAACATATGATGTAGTAGAAGAAGATGGTTGGTCATGAATGACCAACTGAGCCTATTGTTGAGACAGGAAGGGATATGACAAGACAACCGATGCAGCTAGTTTCGGAGACCCCTGAAGGAACTTAGTGACCTCAACATGTCGTGGACAATCCTTGGTGTAGTGATCATCACCACAGGTAAGGCAAGGGTATCATGGTTTGCGCTTATATCGATCATCAACAGGGGTAGTTTTGGTTTTCTCTGCTTGAGTATTATTTTTGCCCTCCTTATTCTTGCCTCTCCCCTTTTTAGATTTGTTTTTACCGGCTGGGGTAGATTGAACAAAATTTACCTTAGAAGTCTTTCCAGTGGGAGTGTCAGGAGACGGAGCATTTTGAACATTAGAAGAAGCAGATTTAGGGTTTTTTCTTGAAACAAAATGTGATTGGGCTTGGGCAGTACCAATCACACCGTCGGCTGCATGCGAGGCAGTTGTAGTAGTTGAAGTCTTGGAAGTATTAGGACGAGGTAAATCAGGTAGTAAATCGTAAAGGGTTCTCGTTTGTGAATAAACGAGGTCAAGATACTAAGCACAAATTATAGCCTTCTCTTCCATGACTGCGCCACCCATGGAAATGTCCTTACTAATTTCATTCAAAAAATGATTTTGTAAACCATTCTGCCAGTAACTGATCAGGGAGTTCAAGTTTAATGAGACATCGTCTCCTTCGCCACTCATGGATGTGATCAGAGATATGAGTGCCTTTAGTCTATTTGAAGGAAGTCAAGATCTCGGTTCCTGTGTCATAACAGATCGGTAACTAGTAATGCGTAAGGAAATCCATAGCTAAAGTGTTGAAATCAGAGAAGAAACCTCGTGGAAATTCGATATACCACTTCACAACAGAACCTATAAGGGATTGTTGAAAAATACATAAACGAATAGAGTCATCCATCAATGAGTTGGATGAACAACATAAGTGAAAATTCATAACGTGATTGTTTGGGTCCTCTCCCACTTTGCTGTTGAATTTAGGAATGTCTGATGGAATCTTGGAGGGGATAATAGGCCATTGGGGAGAGTGACGAATAGGATCATTTAAAATCCTTGACAAATCCAGAAGATCCAAAGTGGCGAGAAAAGGTAACTTTCGATTCACCTGTGGGTACTGGTGGCTTTGGAGAGGAAGCCCCATTGGAAAACCAGTAGGTCCATAAGCAGTCTGCATATAATGTGAAGATCCAAGCATATTCGGTGGTGGTTGAATAGGATAGTAACTCATTGAATTATACTCTGGAACAAGAGCTTGAGTTTGAGTATTCTCCCCACAAATGGTATTGAACGAACCTGGATACGGTTGGACCATGCTAGGGGGTGTTACGGATGCAGCTGGAAACTGCTGCCCCCCCAGTCGATTGAGAAGGATTTTGTATCAACTGATTCCAATACTGGGCCAAGGATGGAGGTATGTTTTTCCCATAAGGTGGGGTTGGTCCTCCCATCGAAGGTGGTGTTCCAATTGGATTTTTCCAACTGAGAGGGGGTTGAGTTATACTACCTTGAAGAGATTGTCCACTAACTGGAAACTGATAAGTTGGAGTGAAGGATGAAATAATGCCACTAAGATTAGGATTGCCAGTAGAAGATGAAGAAGGTCCTCCAAAAGGAAATTGAGGGAGTGTTGGGACAAAACCGGGAAGAAAGTGCCCATAAGAAGGACCACTAGGAGATCCAGATGGTGTTTGCGCAGCAGTAGGAATGGAAGCATTCAATGCATGGTATCCAGGTGGTAGTGTCGGATGGACATTGGGTGTTTTCGGTGTGTTGATGGGAGCAAGACTAACCGTAGGTAACCCGGTTGGAACACTCGTAGTAGTTGCAAGATGGGCCATTTCGGCCGTGACAGTAAAGTGATAAGTGGTAGTCAACTGTACTGTCTCTAGATTAGAGATTTCGAAAATCACAGGTGGATTGATTTTAGAAATCACAGGTGAACCTGGACCAAAAATTTCTTGTCGGAAAAAACTTGTAGACCAAAAAGGATCTTGGCCTTCTATGCCTGGAAAGGGTCCAACTAGTGATCCGGAAGAGGTAACAACTAATTCTACGGAAGAATTAGTCGTCTAAAAGGTCGCTGAGAATCACGGTGAAATCGAAAGTCCTCTCGAGTATTTGTAATTCAAAAATGTTCTAGAGAGTCAGTTTGTTCCACTTGTGGTGTGTTGACGACTGTGGCTTCACTTTGTTGAGGAGAGCCCTCAGGTGTACTTGTAGGAAAGGGTTGAGAACCATCCATATGCTCTGGAGATAAACCCTGCATTCTATGTGAACGACGTGGAGGAGCTATTGTAAACGAGTGACAAACTTCGCAAAGAAAATCCTATGGTCAACTTCGAGAAACAAACAACACACGCTAGTAAACAAAATCTAGGAAGCAACATCAAGCAAACAAGACCTTCTAATTTCAAAGCCACTAGTTGGTGATGAAATCCAACGTCGCAACAATGAGACAAGAAGAGCCGGGGCTAGGGTGGAAAAGTTACGCTAACGACATGCTTAACGGACTTACACCCTAGTGCAAGCTCCCACACATAATCGTGGGTATACCCTCCAAGGAGCCCGAGTGAGTTTGGTCAACGTCAAATCCAGGTACCGTGAAGACTTTCCCCTCCACAGTCACCTTGGGTAAGAAACTAGAGAGATAGGCCACTAAGGTCACCACCAACAACAATAAATCCTGGGGGGACAGTCGACAGTCCGATCCACACACAAGGGCAGGGTATCTAGCCCGAAATCAACTCAAAAGGCTTCCACTCATCATTGTGGGTATACCATCAAGTGATCCCCGTAATATGTGCAATCTTTACACTGATATCAACAAAGCAGGGTGAGTAACTCTGCCAATATCAATGCGACCTCATGTTTGACCCTTATGTGAGAAGGGATTCCCAAGACAAGAAGTTGCAAATGGAATTTAACACTCCCTAACACAAGATGCTATTGTGTGTTTTGAGCTTTGGAGAGTGTATCTCTGTTCCTACTCCAAAGCGCTAGCCTAGCTAAATGTTGGTGTAATAGAGCCCTAGAAAAGAGTTACTAGATAAATTTTATGATTACCCAGTGTTATTAAGAGCTGTTGTTTACTCAAAGGAAACCGAAGTGAAACTTATGTCATATGATTCTGACCCAAAAATGCAAGGATGAGAATGAAATGTATCACTTTTCATTCAATGAATCCTATGTATGGAAGAGAGAGAAATTTTTCCAGATCAACCTTGAACTACAATGCAAAATTTCCTTTAAAATGCAAATGCAACAAATCACGCATCAAATGACAATTCTCTATTGCTTTTTTTTCAACAATTTCAACAATTTCAACAATTGATTTTCAATGTTTTCGAAGACGAAAAAGATTTTTGAAAGAAAAAATTTTGTTCACTTTTCAAAAAGGACCCTCACTATGCCAATGAGAGTACAGAAAATCAAAAACTAAATGAACAAGCAATGATAAACACCCAATCCACTCTTTCAACGAAAACAAAAATAAAGAGCAAACCAATATAGTCTTTTCAATCGCATAAGAAAAATGATCTTTCAAACAAAGAAAATGATAAAGACCAATAAAACTCAACTTTCTACCAATCACCAGTCCTTAACTATTCAAACACAATCAAATTCTGAAATCATAGAGAATGGTTTTGCCAAGAAAAGTCAAGAAACGAAAGTCAAGACAAAAGTGACAAGAAGAGCCATGAAATCCTAAGACTGTTCATGCATGCAAATGAAGACAAGAAATAAATCAATTAATGGTCTAGGAAACTCTCATGAGGCACCTAAACTGATCTGGGCAGTTAAAAATACCAAAACTCAAATCCATTTTTTTTGAAAATAGGAGTTCGCAGGCTGGTAGTATTACACAGTGTGAGAATCACTGATTCTCGTAGGTGACCCTTGAGAAAGGTGCGAGAACCTCGCACTGAAACCTAAAGGCAGAGTGCAAACCCTACAAATTCTCACAGGCTACAGTGAAGTGCAGTGTGAGAATGTCTGAACATAGTCAAAATTTTGGAAAATGAAGCAAAATTTAAAAAGGTTTTTGGACCCAAAGGGTCTATCAGGATATCCTGAAGACTCAGAGATTGATAGGAAAGGAGATAAGTAAAACTAGAGCAAATGGCCACAAAAAAATACCAAAAGCCACAAAGAAAATGGGATTTCTCCCCAGTGGAGTCGCCAATTTTTTTATCGGACTAATTGGTAGGTGCAGACACTAACTGATCTCCCTAGATCCACCTGGATCTAGAACAAAACATGACAGGACATGACTCTTTCCCTAGGTTTTGACTATTGAATTAACTAGGAGGAAAGAACAAATAACATACCTTATTATCACTTCCTATGGTCTTTGTTGCTCCCGCTTCACTCTAGTTCTCTCGTGCAGCCAATACCAAGACAACACAAACCAACCAAAGTGAATATCACACATTATATTCAATAGTTAACCTATGTGTATGATCAAGGAATTACACAATAAAGTGGAAATAGCTTTATGGGAAAGGGACATGCCACTGTATCATATTAATGGAAAGTAAAGATTACAACCTGGGCCTTGATGTCACAAACTTCCTTTTGATAGCCCTTGGCTCCGACACACACACTTTCTCAATCCTTGCATGAATAAGATCAAATCCTCTTGATAGACTTTCTAGAGTCTCCAAGCTACTGTTCAATACTGAGTCCTTCACACAATTCTTTCACCAATTCTCCAATGAATCTTGCTTAACCTTTTCCATGAGAAATCTCTCAATATATAGGAGATAATGAATTAGTTACTTGGATAAGAATGATCCAAAAATATCAGGGAATCCAGTACTAGGATAACCATTCGAATGCTAACTTATCCTTCTAGAAGATTCCCTTCTAGAAGCATCGAGAATTCATCTTTTTCCTTTCTTTAGGAAGAGTTTGCACCCTAGCCATTCAACACAGTGCGAGATGTTTGCACCCTGGCTTAAGGCAGCCTATGAGAATAGGTCATTCTCGCAGGCAAATGTATTAGTAGTCTGTGAACCTTCTTCCAAAATGAGTTTTCTGGGAAGAGATGAAAGTAACTTTTCTCAGGAGAAAGTTCTTATGAAGAGCCTGAGTACACCATTATCAATA
>CBVK0100688391.1:0-31723 GCA_900067695.1 Picea abies | reverse complement strand
ATAGTGTTGGCTAGGAGGTACCGATGAAGCCTCATCGGTCGAAAAGACATAAACTCAAAGTGGGCGATCAGGCAACGATAAAATTTCTTTATTTTTGCATGGTAGATTGTAGTAGGATTTATGCTTTGGATCTTCATGTTTAATTGGGTAAGTAAATTGATTAGCGTAGCATTCTTGGTGATGACTGAATTTTTCCCTAGCTTATAGCTCAATGAATGATTGAATCCCATGGATTTCCATTCCCGGTATGTCTTGACCACCCTATGGTGTATTGATTTGTGAGGATTGTGGTTGTTTAGCCTTTCGTCCCTAGCTCATCAGTCCTCGCCTGAGCAGTTGGTCAAGAGCCTGATCTATGATCGTTGTTTCGACGTTAATAGACCTATGGATCTCAATGACCTGGTTTTTTTTGCATGGATGATCAGTGAATGACGTTCCTGTTAGCTGTCTACCTCCATTATTATCCTTGGATAATTGTTGTCTTGTGCCTTCTAGAAAACTTACCTCTGCATATGGATTTCTTGTGTCCATGTTGGTTTATCCCTGTGATCATTTCAATGACTTATCCCATTGGATCTTTGCGTTCTCTTACTGTTCTCTATGTTGGATTGGTATCCTGGTAATGTAAAAGATTTAATTTCAGTCTACATTTTTATATTGGTATCCTGGCATATAAAAAAAGGGGGGGGCTTTGGTTTCAATCTGCGTTTTTATATAGGCATCTTGGAAATGGAAAAACCAATCAATTTCAGTTTCCATTTTTATATTGGTATCCTGCAATGTAAAAAGATTTAATTCCAATCTGCATTTATATGATGGTATCCTGGAAATGGAAAAACAATTTATTTTATTTCTCTTCGTTTTATATGATGTATGTTGAACATATTTCTGTGTTGTCTTTTTTTTATGACACTTGCCTTTGTTGAATGACGATTTCCTTTTTCTTCTTATGTATTCAATTATGGTAGGTGATTTCTCATTTCTGGACTGAATTCGTACATTTTAAAACTACAATCAGTTTCCTTGGGGGGGAGGAGGTGAATTTTTGGCCCAACGAATTGTATTTCTAGCATTTTCTTCCTCCGCACATTACCTGCGCCTTACTGGTTAATGGGGGTGTTTGGGTGTGTGTTCTGTTCACCTTTATGATTGAGACCTTCCCACCATTAGTCAAGACGGCGATTGACATTTGCAGACTGCCTTCGAAGCTTGACTGAGTCTGCATTTCATTTGTTGCATGGAAATTTCACCCCTCACAGGTCTACATTTCGTTTTTACTTTAGGGGAGGTTTTCCTTTGAAGAAGACTACGTCTTGCACAAAAGAAATATTTGTATTGAATACCCTTGTTTCCTGGCGATTTTCCCTCGAAGAACACTGCTTTTTGCATAAACATTTATTTCTATTTGATTCCTGTCAATGCACACAATTTTGTAATGAAATGAGGTTGTGTTTTCATGTTAATGCCCACGAATTTGGCAACTAAATGATGTTGTGTTTTTCCCGTTAATGCCCACGGTTTTGGCAATTAATTATGACTACGTTTTGTTTCTTGTTACCAACCACATTTTACCTTTACCATTACCTGTGTTTTAAATGGTAGTAAATCTTAACCACGTTGGACATCTTGACTGTGGATTTATTTGAATGACAAATGAAATTTAAAATTGCCTGCGTTTTCCTGTTATTGACCATGAAATTGTCGTTAAATTGATGACCGAGTGTTCCTGTAAATTACTCTGATTTTTCTTTAATTATTGAACGCATTTGCTTGGGTGTTTAACCGACGAGTTGTCTCTCCTTAGGATGTCATTTTGTTTATCTAATGGGCGAGTTGCCACTTTTAAAGACCGAGTAGTTGTCGGATTTTTTGTCCTGCATTTTTTTCTTTTTCCCTGAGGGCGTTCCCATGGTTCGATATTACACTGGCATTTTCTTTATTAAGAGTGCATATATGTAAACGACATTTTGCTCTGTGGTTTCCATTGATAAGATTGCATTTATGTAATGAATTACATTTCTCTGGTGATTTTCATTTTAGGACTGCAATATTCCACAATTACTTCTCTGTGTTTGATCCTCGTTGCCTTCCCTTTAATGACGACATGTATTTTCCCGCAACATGTAATTTAGAATTTGTATTGGATAGCTTCTCCCTTAACCACCTTTGATCAGTACAGCCTTTAAGTTGATTTGACAGCCCATGTTTAATGTACACACTAGTTTCCACAATGGAAATTATATTTACTCAATGCCGCAAATGATTAACTTATTTAGACAACCTCTTCATTGGTTTAGACAACCCATTAACTAATTTAGAAGAATCTTATCATTTCCTTCAGATTTAACATTGATTAAACTGACCTTCCAGTAATAATGTAACTTGGGTTATAGTGTTAGCATTGACTTAATTAAGTGGGCTAAATTTGATTGCATTAAGGTTAAATTGATGATATCTTGATGACAATTTATAAATTAATGTTGCTAACAAGCGTGATCATTGCAACTCATACATTGATACTATTATTGAATGTTTAGGGGCTTAACTACTATGTGGGATGGTATTTGGTGATTAATCTTGGAATGCCAATTTATATTGTCTTTAATGTTAATTTAAATTGACATATATTGACTTAATTGCAGTTTAGAATTGTCGAATTCAATGTTAATATAAAATTTTAAATGGTGACTAATTGAAACTTGACTTACTATTAGAATGGTAATCTATGTTAAATTTAGACTATCAGTATGGACTATTTTAGACGTGATTAATGCGTGGGATGTTGACGAAGTCTTATGTTGGTTAGAATCTTCCTTGTGTAGTCCTTTGGCATCTTGTCGACCTGTTGTTGGGGTTGGGGTGTGGTTTTCTTATCGGTATTTGGTTCCTAGCGCATCAGATTTTCTAGAGTCCTTGGTCTAGACAACTTATGTATTTTCCAAGGTTATTGACGCATCTATCACCTAGGAGCGGAATGATTCTTGATGAAGGGATCATGGGGCACCCTGTGGGATAATGGAGAACAATATATTGGCCAGAGTAGGCACAAACTGGGTGAGTGTGGTCGAGCATTGCAAGTTTCTTTTGGCGCATGGGTTGTACGCCTTCAAGCATTGGTTCGTGTGCCTTAAGGTTATAGTCTTTGTTCATATAGGCCATTGTGTCGGGATGGAAATGTTGTCCTTTAGCTGGTAGGCATTGTCGTGTTTGTGTCGGGTGGGTAGTCATTCCTCCTTGTTATTCTGTGCATGTTTGCCCAGTTTCCCTTGTGCCCATGCGAGGTGTCATAGTAGCCTATTTCTCGAAGTGCATGCTTGTGTTCATCGTCAATGGTGTGGTTAAACTGTTGTCGTCATCGCCTTATTCCCTAAAAAATAAAATTCACTTCTACTTTGCTTGTTGTCATAACGATGGGGTCGTTACATATGGTATCAGAGCAGGTTCAACCCGTGACTTGGGATCACTACAGCTTTTTTTGATACAATTTGATTATAATGCTGCTAATTGAGTTGACTATATTTGTGTAGGAAATCATGGTTATAGGACACTATGGAGGCAGACGATGAGGTGCTAGGGTAGGAGGCGTGATGGCTCCAGCAGCATCCATGCCTGAGGGGTCTAATCCCCAGGGAGACGAACATGTTGTCGACCAGGAGAACATAGCAGTTTGTGATGTGGTCGGAATGATGAGATCTTTTTAGCGCATGTCTAAGGAATTGATCATCTATTTGGACAGAGATGAGGCCAGAGCGTCGACACCCCCTGAGGGTCCACTACGCGCTCTGGTCAGTACTCGTAGCATTCACTATAAACTTAAGAAGGCCAAATTTCTTGAGTTCTTTTTTTCCCTGGACGACGCAAATGACAAGGCATGGTTGGAGAATATGGAAATGTCCTTTTCACTTCATGACTATACCTCCAACATGACGGTCTGCATGTCAGTCTTTCAACTAAAGGGGAGCACTCTTCTATGGTGGAAGATGCTCCTACTGTAGATGAACATGGTCGTCGAAGATGTGTCATGGGAACTGTTCAAGGAATGGTTCTGAGAGAGGTACCTATCAGAGGAATTCATTGAGCATCAACTCAATGAGTTAAACGCCTTATGACAGGGCAGTCATTCGGTGCCCGAGTATGAGGCCCATTTTATGGAGCTTCTCCAGTATGCTCCACATCTTAACACTAAGAAACTTGAGGTCATCATGTTCATGTTTGGCCTTATCGAAAGCATAAAAGAAAAGGTTAGGATTTTGGTGCCTCAAACCTTGCATGATGTCATCCAAAAGGCCCTCATATTAGAGCAGGAGCTTATCAGCGGGGGTCAAAGAAGGACTCCAGCGAGACTAGTAGGGTAGGTGTCAATAGGTGCGTAGCAGCATTAGACACCAGCTAGACATACATCAGGATATAGTGGCTTCCAGAGGGGATTCACTTTCACTACACCTGGGCGATTGACACCTCAGTAGCAGACACCTTATCGAGGACCACAACATTAATAGCAGGGTAGAACACAGCAGCAACAGTTTAGGCATGTTCAACAGAACAAACCAAGATTCTAGAATAGTGGGCTGTCATCTTCTACTTCGGGTACTAGGACTACTAGATCGAAGAAGGGGTGTTGGATGTGTGGAGAGCCACACTACCAGCGCGACTGCCCTATGGAGAGGACTAGAGAATATGGATCAGTCGGACCCACTACCATGGGAGATTTGGGCAAGGCCCATCATATTCATGTAGCAGTGAATAACCGCTAGGAAGAGAACTAGTGGACTGTGCTCGAGACATCAGGTACTATCGCTGACCAGACCCTTAGTATTTTGATATATCTCGGTGCTACCGAGAGTTTCATTTCGGATGCAGTGCTAAAAAGTATTAAGGTAAATGCAGTCAAACAAGATGATTTTAGCTTCGTAGAGATGGCTTCGGCAGCCAAAAAAAAGGTTGGAGGAAAGGTTACAGGCTGTATCCTTAACTTGGGATATTTTTTCACAAGGGCCAACCTGTATGTCACGATCTTAGGATCTTATGATGTTGTGATTGGTATGGACTGGTTGGAATCGCACAAGGTGATACTCAACTATAATATGAAATGACTGAGCTTGGTCGATGATGAGGGACAAAGACGTGTGATTATAGGTGGAAACAAGGGATTTTCCCTGAGGTTCATCTCTTCTTTGCAGCTATGGAAGAGCATGTGCAAGGGGTGGAATATTTACACGATCCTTGCGTTAAAAGAGAAGAGACTGATGGAAGGTCTAGAACACCTTCCGGTGGTGAGAGAATTTGTAGACGTCTTTCCAGAGGAGTTACCTCGGATGCCTCTGGAGAGGGAATTGGAGTTTACTGTAGCTAGAATTCCTTATCGGATGTCGACCCTGGAGTTATAGGAGTTGAGAATGCAACTGAAAGAATTGTTGGACCTGGGAATAATATGTCCAAGTGTGTCACCATGGGGTGCACCTATTATTTTCATAATAAAGAAGGATGGGTCGTGGAGGATCTACATTGAATACCGACAGTTAAACAAGGCAACAATCAAGAATCAATATCTGTTGCCAAGGATTGATGATCTGTTTGATCAAATGAAGGGCGCGACGATGTTCAAAAAGATCAACTTGCATTCAGGATAACACTAGTTATGGATTAAGGAGGATGATGTCCCTAAGACCACCTTTAAGATGAGGTTTGGAAATTATGAGTTTACTCTTTTACTGTTTGGACTAATGAATGCCCCAGGTGTATTCATGAGTTTGATGAATGAGGTTTTCCGCGAGTACTTGGACCAGTTCATCCAAGTATTCATTCATGATATTTTGATCTACTCTTGGATGATAGAGGAGCATGATGAGCAATTGTGCTTGGTACTACAGTGTTTGCGAGAGCACAAATTGTATGGGAAGTTGTCCAAATGGTCATTTTATCAATCAAGGATTCACTACTTGGGTCATGTCATCTCTGACGAAGGTATCATTGTGGATCCAACAAAGGTTGAGGCTATTGAGGAATGGCCTACATCGAAAAATGTCCTAGAAGTGCATAGCTTCATGGGTTTAGCATGACACTATCGACGGTTCATCGAGGGATTTTCGAAGATAGAAAATCTGATCGCAGAATTGTAGAAGAAAAACAAGAAGTTTGTTCAAACCGAGAAATGCATAGAAGCATTTTAGAGGCTCAAGGGGTTGTTGACAACAATACCAATACTAAAGCTCCCTGACATGGACACAGACTTCTTGGTATGCACTGACACATCCAAGGAACGCTTAGGTGGAGTCTTGATGCAAGATGGATGAGTGATCACTTACATCTCGAGGAAACTGAGAAGGCATGAGGAGAACTACACACCACATGATTTGGAGTTGTTAGCCATCGTATATGCCTTGAAGGTTTGGAGAAACTACCTTGTTAGATGAAAATTTGAACTAAAGACTGACCACTGTGGACTAAAACACATCTTTACGCAAAGCAACCTAAACGTGCGACAATGGCGTTGGTCAAAATTGCTTAGTGAGTACTACTTCAAGATTACTTACATAAAAGGAACAGTGAACTGAGTGGCATATTCACTGAGTCGGAGTCCACGCATATTTTCGGTGTTGCCTCTTCATACATATCTATAGGTATGGGGAGGAATTTTTATGAATAAATTTCTTAAACATTAAATAAATGGGATTTGAGAAAGTAAGGGACTTAAAAACTCTATATAATGAAGGTAGGATAAGGATGAAGGATCTTTTTCTGTTGTGTAACGTTATGCTACATAAATCTATACTTGACTGACTTAGCTTGTGGGAGTTGGGATACCCAACTTGGTGAGGAGTGGTAGCTCGACCTTGCGAGGTGAGCTAGGAGCTAGCTGATTCTCTGGTTATTGTGTGTGGCCCCTTTGCGGCTCGGGGGCGTAAGGGGGAAGAAGAGTACCCCTAGCATTGGCTGGGAGGTACCGGTGAGGTCTCATTGGTCGGCAAGAGAGACTTGCATGAAGCGCGTGGGACATCAAATCAGAGTGGGTGATTAGGAAATGATACGCTTCCTTTACTTTTGCATGGTATATTGTAGTAGGATTTATTCTTTGGATATACATGTTTAATTGGGTAAGTAAATTGATTGGCATAGCATTCTAGTTGATGAATGAATTTTTCCCTAGCCTATAGCTCGATGAATGATTGAATCCCATGGCCTTCGATTCCCGACATGTCTTGAGCGCCCTGTGGTGTATTGATTTGTGAGGATTGTGGTTGTTCAGGCTTTCATCCCTAGCTCATCATTCCTCGCCTGAGTAGTTGGCTAGGAGCCTGATCTATGGTCGTCGCTTCAGCATTAATAAACCTATGGATCTAAACGCCCTACTTTTCTTTGTGTGGATGATGAGCGAAGGACGTTCCTATCAGCTGTCTACCTTCATTATTGTACTTGGCTAATTGTTGTAATGTCCCTTCTAGCAAAAGTACCTCTGCATATGAATTTCTTGTGTCTGTGTTGGTTTATCCCTCCGATCATTTCAATGATTTATCCCATTGAATCTTTGCATTCTCTTACTATTGTCTACATTGGATTGGTATCCTGGTAATGTAAAATATTTAATTTCAGTCTTCATTTTTATATTGGTATCCTGGAATGTAAAAAAATTAGGGGGGATTTAATTTCAATATTCCTTTTTATATTGGCATCCTAGAAATGGAAAAACAATTAATTTCAGTCTCCATTTTTATATTGGTATCCTGGAATGTAAAAAGATTTTATTTGAATCTGCGTTTATATGTTGGTATCCTGGAAATTGAAAAACAATTTAGTTTTTTTCTTTGTGTTTTATATGATGCTGGTTGAATATATTTCTGCGTTGTCTTTTGTTGATGGTACTTGCCTTCGTTGAATGCCTATTTCCTTTTTCTTTTTATGTATTCAATTATGGTAGGTGATTTTCCATTTCCAGACTGAATTCATGAATTTTAAAATTGAAATCCGTTTCCTGGGGGGGGAGGCGATTGTTTGGCCCAGGGAATTGTATTTCTAATATTTTTCTTCCTCCACACATTGCCTGCGCCTTACCAGTTAATGGGGGTGTTTGGGTGGGCGTTATGTTCACCTTTAGGATTGAGACCTTCCCACCACTAGTCAAGACAACAATTGACATTGCCAAACTACCTTCTAAGCTTGACCGAGTCTTCATTTTGTTTGTTGCCTGACAATTTCACCCCTCACAGGTGTGCATTTCATTTTTACTTTTGGGGCAATTTTCCCATGAATAAGACCACGTCTTGCACTTAATAAATATTGTTATTGAATAACATTGTTGCCTGGCGATTTGCCCTCGAAGAAGACTACGTTTTGCATAAAAATTTATTGCTATTTGACTCCTATCAATGCACATTATTTTGCAAAATGATGTTGCATTTTCCTGTTAATGCCCATGAATTTGGCAACTAAATGATGTTGCGTTTTTTCTGTTAATGCCCACAGTTTTGGCAATTAATTATGACTACGTTTTTTTTCCTATTACCAACAATGTTTTACCTTTACCCTTACCTACCTTTTAAACGACAATAACTTTTAACCACATTTGACATCTTGACTATGGATTTATTTGAATGACAGATAATATTTAAAATTATCTGCGTTTTCCTATTATTGATCATGAAATTGTCGTTAAATTTATTACTGAGTGTTCCTGTAAATTACTCCGATTTTGCTTTAATTATTGACCGCATTTGCCTAGGAGTTTAACCGATGAGTTGCCTCTCCTTAAGACTGAATTTTGTTTATCTACTGGGTGATTTGCCACTTTTAAAGACTGAGTAGTTGCCTGATTTTTTGTCCTACATTTTTTTCTTTTACCCTGAGGGCGTTCCCATGGCTAGATATTACGTTCGAATTTCCTTTGTTAAGAGTGTATTAATGTAAATGACTTTTTTCTCTGTGGTTTCCATTGATAAGATTGCGTTTATGTAACAAACTACATTTCTCTTGCGATTGCCATTTTAGGACTGTAATATTCCACAATTACTGCTATGCATTTGATCCTTATTGCGTTCCATTTAATGATGGCATGTGTTTTCCCACAGCATGTAATTTAGCATTTGTATTGGATAACTTCTCCCTTAACCACCTTTGATCAGTATCACCTTTAATTTGATTTGGCAGCCCATGTTTAATGTACACAATAGTTGCCACAATGGAAATTATATTTACTCAATACCGCAAATGATTAACTTATTTAGACAACCTCTTCATTGGTTTAGACAACCCTTTAACTAATTTAGAATAGTCTTGTCCTTTAGATTTAACATTGATTAAACTGACCTTACAGTACGGAATGTAACTCGGGTTATAGTGTTAGCATTGACTTAATTAAGCGGGCTAAATTTGATTGCATTAAGGTTAAATTGATGATACCTTGATGACAATTTATAAATTAATGTTGCTAACAAGCATGATCATTGCAACTCATACATTGATATTGTTACTGAATGTTTAGGGGGTTAACTTCTCTGTGGGATGGTATTTGGTGATTAATCTCAGAATGCCAATTTAGACTATCTTTAATGTTAATTTAAATTGACATATATTGACTTAATTGTAATTTAGAATTGTCAAATTCAATGTTAATATAAAATTGTAAATGGTGGCTAATTGAAACTTGACTTACTATTAGATTGGTAATTTATGTTAAATTTAGATTGTCAGTATGGACTATTTTAGATGTGATTAATGGGTGGGATGTTGACAAAGTCTTATGTTGGTTAGCATTTTCCTTGTGTAGTCCTTTGGCGTCTCATCGACCTATTGTTGGGGTTGGGGTGTGGTTTTCTTATCGGTATTTGGTTCCTTGCGCATCAAATTTTCTAGAGTCCTCAGTCCGAACAACTTATGTCTGCGCCAAGGTTATTGACGCTCCTATCACCTAGGAATGGCATGATTCCTGATGAGGGGATCTTGGCGTGCCCTGTGGGATAACAGAGAACAAGATCTTGGTCGGAGTAGGCACAACCTGAGTGAGTTCGGTTGAGCATTGCAAGTTTCTTTTGGCCCATGGGTTGAACGCCTTCAGGCATTAGTTCGCGCACCTTGAGTTTCTAGTCATTGTTCTTCTAGGTTGTTGTGTCGGGATGGGAATGTTTTCCTTTACTTGATAGGCGTGGTCGTGTTTGTGTTGGGTGGGTAGTCGTTCCTCGTTATTCTATGCATTCTTGCCTAGTTTCCCTTGTTCACGTGCGTGGTGTCATAGTAGCCTATTGCCCAGATTGTGTGCTTTCATTCGTCATTAGTGGTGTGGTTAAACTATTGTCGACATTGCCTTCTTGCCTAAAAACAAAAAAAAAATGACTTATGCTTCGCTTGTTGTCATGATGATGGGGTCATTACATATTTAAATTCTACATAGAGGGAACGATTTCTTGCTCAACTCCACGTAGAAAAAAAATTAGAAGACATGCTCAAAAGTGGAGAGGTAGGGTGTGGGGAGGCGAGTAGTTAGGAATTTAAGGCAGAACCTTCTCTACCATCAGGACACTTCATCACATTTTATTTTCTTGTATCACAGGTTTAAGTCATTTAGTCATTTTTGTGTTGCAGGTTTCAACAATATTTTTTGGTCTTGTACTCTGTCCCCTTCAAGTTTATCTGTTGGAGACTTGGAGTATTCATCTATTAACATTTTTGTCCTTGCAGTTTATGTAGTTGGAACAAATTTCAACATGGACAGAATCTCTAAAGTGGAGGAAGATCTTCCAGTAAATTATTAACCTTACTGTGTCATGCATTCCTCTACATGTCGACTATCTAATCAGAGGGTGCAAGCCAGGCTCAATTTGGAGGCCCTCTCTCTTCCTTTTTAGTTTTCAGGTTTCCTCTAGAGATGCATGCATTAGATACGTTGCTCTCTTTCTCCAATTTCAAGCCCCAGTCAAGCAACTTCACCACTAGGATTTTTCTTAACAACATCTGGAATGGAAAGGCCTACAGGACTTGTGTGGTGTATTTTCTTCTCCGAAAAGAAGGTTATGACTTCTAATAATATATTTTCCAAGCTTCTATTGGAAATGCAGATATATGACTACCAAGAGAAAAACCTATCAATATAGTGCGTTTTAACAATGTTACTTGAATTTAGCCCCCCGGGGGGCAGCTCAATTGGCAAGTTCCGTGAAAATGAAGTTCCATGAGGTTTCAAGTTCAAATCCCCCCGACTTACAATGTGTGTCATGTAAGGGGCCTCGTGGGCACACCTGGAGGTTATAGTGGTAGAAGTTGGATAACATGGCCACGTGTAACGTGAGAACATGCCCAACTAGTTATTGATTTCTACTTCCTGTGGTTAAAACAAGGCGAGCCATTGGTGGTAGTGAAATAAAGAAAAGACACTCTTCTTCTTGATTTTTTCTTTCTGTAGAAACTGGGCGAGCCAAAGACATTGATGGACAAGAAAATATAGTGATGGATAATGATGAACTATGGTATTCTTCATTTTATCTAGAACCGAAGACATTTAGATAAAACCGAAGACACGTGCCACTCAAAAGGATGCTCTTTGATAGCTGTCTGCAGATCTACTTGACACAACAACCATGCCAGGCTAAATGATTAAAAGATGAGATATGAAAAAACTAGTGTAAACAAAAAATGTTAAGAAACTATTGCTATCTCAAGAGATAGCATTAGTTCATCTCTAGAGATAGCATTAGTTCACCTCAAAAAATGTACAGATTAAGTTAGTCATCATTTCTTGAGTGTCAAACAAATTACTTTGTATATCCTCTCCTTAGCCTCAGGAAGAGGCCAAATAAGGCCTCAAATTGAAAAGTTAGGATAAAAATCAAATATGAGTTAAGAAATTCTATAATACTCTCTCATTTCTGGAGTGTCAAAGAAAATACTTTGTATATCTTCTCCCTCACCTTGGGAAGAAGCCAAATAAAACCTCAAACTGAAAAGTTTAGATAAAAATTAAATCTGAGTTAAAAAATTGTAGAAGACTCTCTAAACTTTGGTTAAGATGGTTCATGTTGCGTTGGTTTCAATGCATAACTAATAAAAAAACTAAAAATCGTTTACTAATAGTCCCTGCAACCTAAAGGGCAGGGACTAAAAATCCAAATATATAGTTAAAACCTGTGATAGTGAATCAAACATACAGTGGAAACATTTTTATTATTTAATTTGTTTCCTTTTAGTTTTGTGGTGTCTTCATTTTCATCATTAAATCTTCCTACTAGTCATGTGATTCCAAAGGCCTATTTCTGTATTCACCCCAAATACTTCGTTCTCCAATTGTTTATAAGGAATGCTACATTCAATGAATGCAATGATGACTTCAACTGAAATCAAATGGAATCTCACTGGTCCAACTAATGCAAAAGTCTTCTTTATGTTTCTGTTTAGACGGATACTTGAGATTGATCATTCATTTTGTATCTCGTATTAATTCCATTCAATGGTGAGTCCGCAGTCACTGGGGAACTTCGAATTTCACTCTTAACTCTCGTCAAGATAGATATTGGCAGTCTGAAATCTTGAATAACTAGTGTGGCTTATAAAATAATGTAAATCTCATTTTTTCATATGGAGACAAATTTATACTACCAAAAATGATAAATAATTTACTTTTCTTATTTACTAGAAGACTTTCAATCTGGTTTCACTATCGAAATGAAGGATTTTTATTTTTTTTGTATTTTTAGATTCATTATTTCATTTTCTATTTTATTATGGATTTACTGATTTTGAAAGATATATGTATGATTACAAATTTTTCAATCAAACTTATTGTTGGAAAAAAGTTAATTTCTACCAACCGAAGCTTCCACCAACCTCCACCAACCTCGAGAGAGTTCTACTGCCATATCCTTGTGACAATCCACCGACACTACGAGAACCTTCTGGACGCTCGAGTGTTTTTTAAAGGCCTCTATAAATACGAGGCAAATGTATCTGGTTTAATCAATCAAGCAATACAATCTATTTTGTGGGTTATTTGTCTGTTTGTTCTGCTTCTGAACCCCTACAATTTGGTATCAGAGCTTAGAATTGGGCTCACTCCCTCGCGAGAGAGCCCAGGATCCTGAAAGGAGTCTCCCCTGTTGCATAGTTGGCGAGTTGTTGTAAGGTGAGCGAGTTGTTGGAGTGGAAGCCGCGGAAGCCGCAGCTTCCAGGTTAGCGTGAGAGCTGAAGAGCTGCAACGAAAACATAGGAGTCTTCAAGGAGAGAAGAGCAAGTGTAAGTTGTGAAGGTTGTGCAGCTGTGGCTGAGAAAAGAGCCCAGATCTGTGAGAAAAGAGCGGTCGTGGTTGAGAGCCCAGATCAAGAGCAGTAAGCTGGGAGAGGACCTGCGGATCCAGATAAGAGTTCGTAGAGTAAGTGGAGATTACGCTTGTTGGAATAGTTGAGGGAGCAGAGTTGAAGCCAAGCAGAGGAGGCTGTCGAGGGTTTCGTGTTGGAGGTAGCCGTCAAACGGAGCCACCCCCATTTTTTTTCTCAGTGAGAGTTGAACGATAAGCATTGAGTTGTCCTGAGTGTCATAAGGTTGAGAGTACTGCTCTGCAAGTGCATAGAAGAAGCGAATGCCTCCAGAGAGTCTCGTGTTAAGGGTAATGTTGTTCAGTATTGCCCCATCCTGAAAGAGGAGACTCAACGGGTCGATTGTGTTAGAGATTTTTTGGGGATATCATTGGAGGAGCAGCCTGACAAACACTTCTTTGTTATAAGGAAAAACCGCCTGGTGGTGGAGTCGGATTCAAACCTTCCCTCCATAGTGGAAAAGCTCCAGTCCTATAGAAAGGCAATTGCCCTCGCTTTTGAGGGTGTTCAATACAAATTTGACAATATTTGGCAAAAGCAAATTCGAAGTCTGGTTTTCCGAGCTTGCGAAAGAACCATTTCTCATCACCATGGAGAAGTTTAGGCATATGCTTTGACACTGCAACGATGCACAAAGATGAAGGCTCTCTCTGAAGGTAAAAATCTACATGCCGACATTATTAAAATTGGATATGAGAGTGACAGATTTGTGCCAAATAATCTGGTCAATAATGGCGTGCAGCCTAATGAATTTACTTTAGCTACTACTGTTAAGGCTTGTGCTAACCTAGCAGATGTAGAGATGTGAAGCGGTGTTGCTGTGTTAAGAATGGTCATGTGAGTTTCAATCTTAGAGAAAGTTAAGAAGGTCAAGGTCAAGTGTCTAAGTCATGTGTGATTTCAAATTGGAGTTGGTAGACTTCTTGCATCCCTGTTTTCATTTTTCATAGAGGACATGTATAGTGATAATAAGCAATGGGCTTATTGGGCATATTGAATGAGTTCATATGTAATGGGCTTGTAATTTGTTGGGCATTTAGTAAAGAATGTGGAATTTTTGTACCTGACATGAAATGATGCATATATGATGTAAGGGGTGCATGATCGGTAGTACCTGACACCCTATAGGTTTTTGAGTTGTAAAGCTTAGCCATAGGCATAGGCAAGCTATATTCCCCAAGAGGTTATTGGTCCAAAATTCTAAAGCTTATCCATAGGAAAGGCAATCTATATTCCCCAAGTGTTTAGTAAGCCCTGTTGAGACAAGCCTACATGGATTAGTATGATCATGTAGTGTGTATCCCTCTAAGGCATAAAGAGTGGATGTGGCATCAAGCTGTGGAATTAACCACTAGATAGGTACGAGGGTGGTGAGGTGTACTTGTACCTAAGTTTGATGGTGATTGGAGAAGTTAGATCTTTGATTAAGGGGAAGACTGTGAGATTAAGTAATCTCAGAGTGTAAGTTGGGACCAAATTATGACTAAAGGAGTCTAATATATTGATGAACCATATATGTGAAAAGGATACCTAGAGAACTAGCGAGTACAGCGGATGGTACCCATGTATCTCGGTAGATGGATCTTCTTTTATATGGACATCAATGATCAGTTGTTTGCAGGTGCAAAAAGGAAGACGCAAAAGTTCGAGGGTTAATTAATGTTATGAAGGTACAAAAGAAGAAACAAAAATGATGAAACTCAAGTGAGCGTGTGTTGTGTAATAAAGTAGCACATTGAAGGAAGCCCAACCATATGAAGATAAAAATTGAAGATGATGACATGACTCAGATAAAGACCTAACCAAGACATGTAATTGTTAAAGAGGAGACATTGCAGATCAAAAGAGCAACTTGACCAATTTGAATATTTGAGAGAAGCATTGGACATTGAAAATATTGATGTAATTAGTGGTAGCAATTAAGGGGGAGTGTTGGAAAAAAGTTAATTTCTACCAACCGAAGCTTCCACCAACCTCGAGAGAGTTCTACTGCCATATCCTCGTGACAATCCACCGACACTACGAGAACCTTCTGGACGCTCGAGTGTTTTCTAAAGGCCTCTATAAATACGAGGTAGATGTATCTGGTTTAATCAATCAAGCAATACAATCTATTTTGTGGATTATTTGTCTGTCTGTTCTGCTTCTAAACCCCTTCACTTATTACTTTGAAAGTTAAAACAAAATCTTAAAACAAAAACTGTAATCAATTAAATCAACATTATTATTTCAAAAATTAAAAAAATAAATTAACTTATTAATAAACCTTTGACACAAATCTAAGCCCCTTATAAAACAGTGGAAGGAAATCTTGATAAAACAAATTTATTTTCTAAAATGATAAATTTATCTTTAAAAAAAAAATTATCATTAAATTTGCTGGAATGTAAAGTTTTTAAGATTAAAATTAAAAAAAGTTAAATGCTCGAATAAGCAATTGCATGAAATCTGTGTTTAGAAATTTAGACATTTATTTAATGCATTTAAATGGATAACCGATTAATGCAAGTTATTTCATGCCGTAAGGAAATCTCTTAAAGGGAGATAAACCCATGCTATTCCATAACATATGGGCCCCTTATAAGATAGTGGAAATCTTTTTTTTCGATAGATAAAACAAATTTATGTTCTAAAAGGATAAATTTATATTCTAAACGAGATTTTAAGAAAAAAAAAATCTCGTTAAATTTTCTGTGATGTAGAATTTTTTTAATAATAAAATGAAAAAAAAGTTAAATCTTTTCTTTCGATAGATAAAACAAATTTATATTCTAAAAGGATAAATTTATATTATAAACGAGATTTTAAGAAAAAGAGATCTCGTTAAATTTTCTGTGATGTAGAATTTTTTAATAATAAAATTAAAAAAAAGTTAAATGCTCGAATAAGAAATTCCATGAAATCTGTGTCTAGAAATTTAGACATTTATTTAATGTAATTAAATGGATAACTGATTAATGCAAGTTATTTCATGTCTTTGTCCGGTTCTAAGGGAATCTCTTAAAGGAAGATAAACCCATACTATTCAATAACATATGGGATGAATCAGGTTAGTGTTGTATTCTTTATACCTGAAAAGAGAATTATTCTGAGTCCTGTTATAATATACTGTGTAGCATATTAATACAAGTTACTGTTATGAAATACTGGTTAATGTATTAATCAAAGTTCTTGTATGGTATTATTTATAATGGCAGGGAGAATTATTGTTATAAAAATCTCTGAACTATCTAAGATTTCTTGTAGGAGGAATTATTGCTATAAAAATATCTAAATTATGTAAGACCTATAAGACCTATTATCTAAGACTTTTTTAAAACACAGGTTAATGCATAAGTTTGATTTGTAAAAATAGATGGTAATTCACAAATAATCTCTATGTAATGGTGAATGGAAAACATTAGACTTCTGAGTGGGAGTTTTCATTAAATTGAAGCCAAACATATTTATAGAGAATACAATCAGGTTGCTGAATGGAAAAGATTAGACTTCTGAATGGGAGTTTTCATCAAATTGAAGCAAAACATATTTATAGAGAATACAATCAGGTTGCTGATCAACTTTCAAAGGATGCATTTTGTTTGGTAGATGATGGTATCTTTTTTGCAAAGGTTTTGGAAGGACATTCGAACTCTTTTGAAAGATTAACAGTAAACTTTTAGAGGATTGATACAGGAAAGACTTTGAGTTGCTGTTTTAAAAGCTAGTATACTATAACAACTAATGTTATATGGCTGGATGTATTATGTTATGGAGGTCTGTGTATTTTGGGATGCTGTTTCAAAGGATGTTTTTTGTTTGGTAGATGATGGTATTTTTTTTGCAAAGGTTTTGGAAAGACATTTAAACTCTTTGAAAGATTAACAATAAACTTTTAGAGGATTGATACTGGAAAGACTTTGGATTGCTGTTTTAAAAGCTAGTATACTGTAACAATCAATGTTATATGGCTGGATGTATTATGTTATGAAGGTCTGTGTATTTTGGGATGCTATTTCTATAATGACTGGGGCTTTTTCACTGTGTTTTTATTTTTATTTTTTTAAAGAACTGTACCTTTTGTCTATTAAGCATGTTTTTTTTTTTTGGTAAAGAACTGTACTTTTTTTTGGAGGGGGGGTCTATTAACCAGGTTCTGGGTAGCATTGTGACTGCTGAAAAGATAATGGGTAAAAGACCATATATATATATATGAAAAAAAAACTTGATTTCTAAAATCAAGTTAGAGAATGTATAAAAGGAAAATAGACCCATTATATTCAATAACAAATTGGACAGCGCAAATTGGGTAAGGCAAATGTAATCTTTATACTTGCAGGAACAACTATTGTTATAAAAACGTCTCAACTGTCCAAGCCCTCTTATAAAATACTGGGAATCTCTTTCTTTAGATAGATAAGAAAAAGGAGTCATATAACTTAAACATCAAATTTACTTGTCATATCTGTTGCAAGCCTTTCGAATTGTCTCTCCAATCAAAGATAAAGATATTGCGTTTTTCATATCTAGATTTAATGGCCGTTTTTCTAGGAATTTAGCCACCTTACAGCAGAATTCAGATCCTAGCCTATGGACTCGGTGATTCTCGGCACTGATGTATTGACGATTACAAATTTCTGGAAATTAAACAAAAGATTCTCAAAAACATTCACTGCAATTCAAATTAGGACTAAAATGAAACATCTTCAGGGTTCAGATATTCATTATTCTCAAAAGAGTTAACAGCAAGAAAATCCTGCAAGTCAAAATTAGCAATGAATCTAATATTAGAAGTCCACAGAAAGTCTATTATTCTACAAGCATCGAAAAAAGTAGGCAGTTTGCTGGACTGCAAGCAGAATTGAAAATAAGTATCTCGAGATCGTTATTAGAAATAATAATAATAGATAGATTGATGTATACAGAAACAGGAGGTTTCATCCGCAGAGAGATGACACTGCCCTCTTACATCTCCTACTTATTCATCTTAAACTGAATGAAAGAAGACGATATATAAGCCCAGTGTCATCTCAACTCCGCTGGAAACACAATACGCCCTTCTCTTCTCCACGATGATCTCATCTTTTCTACTTCTCTCTCTGTCTAGTCACAGATGGGAATGCACAGGTATGTTCCCTATTTATTAGGCGAAGAAATTACTGCGTCAAGCTCAGAATTCACAACAAACCACGCACAACCTTGGCTGCATGGGCATTTCTCGTTCTGGCAAGCCGCTACACCGATGAGTTGTTATTTTTTGGAGACTCAAAATTTACTATTGACTGGCTGAATGGTCTAGCTGACTTCCATGTGGCAGTCCTTGAATGTTGAAAAGAGAGAACCAAAGATGCTACACTACTGTTTAGAAAGCTCTCTTTCAATCATATTTTCTGAGAGGAAAACAGCGAGGCGGATACCCTTTCTAAAAGAGCATTGCATCTACCATCGGGCCAAATCTGCTTTACAATATGGGAGGATGGCAATGAAGGACCAGCCATCAAGATTAAGCTTTGATTTGTCAACTTCAGTTATATTCTGAAAATCCATTGATCTGAACGCTGATCATAGATGAGATTTCGATTTGATAGTCTTGACAGTCATGCATAGCTCCAAGCATTAAGCATTTCTTTCTTTATGAACTGTCTTTCGATTTGTAAATTTTTATATCCTTATGAATATAAAGAGCATTTTTTCTCGTGGAAAAAAAAACAAACCACGTACAACCGGTAAAGGAGAGAATATTTGGATACCGTTTTCATCTCAATTTCTTACATGCACTGTTTCTAGAGTCTTGATGGTAATGTCGCTATACATGCCCTGTTTGCGTTGACTGGGTGTAGGCGGCTGGAAGTTTGTTTGTCTATCTTTTTATGATATTATTGGGTGCCGGCATCGGTATTGTAGTACTCATCCACCTACTAGTAGTTGATAGTAGTTGATAAGGAGTTTTTATTAAAGATTTTACATTTTATCGAAACTTCGTTTCAGAGTTACCACGTACACTTTGTAAAATTCGGTTCCTAAATTAATTGATGCCTTTCGTGAGATTGTTTAAATTTATTATAAATTAGTAAACTAACAAGTGCATTTACATTTGTTCATAATTTTTTTTTAAATATTATATTTATAAACATTTTCATGCAACACATTACCATGTTAATGATTAGTATAAATTCATTTTAATTTTGAAATAATCAAATATAAAGAAACATTATTTTTTTTTAATGATTTTTATATTAACTCACAAATATAAAATATCCATATACTTTCATGCACAATAATATTATAATACTTTTTAACACAATTTTAAAAATTGTAATTTAAATGTACCATTTATGTTATAATCTTTAAAGCTACACATTAATTTTGTAATAGAAAACCAAAGAAAAATTATACACAGATTCAACCACATAGGAGACAATAGTTTACGTGGTAAAACCTTCCACCTCATGAGGGAAACATCCACGAGACAATGGCAGCGACATTCTTATTGTTCAATAAACCATAGATTAGAACCAGTAGCCTCGAGAAGGCTTGAAGCCCTGGCTGAATATTTGTCTTTTAGGCACACATATTTAAACAACTTCTCCCATGGTTACAATGAAACTAATTCATTAATGATACATTCTAAATAAGGTTTCCTTATCTCAGCCAAAAGCTGAATAATACGATCTAGATCCACATCCTGTGGGGATTTGTTGTCACCATTTCAACAATCTGCACCTTGACAACAATTTGCCTAATGCCTTGTCCAATTTGATTCATCACCTTCAAGAGAAGCAAATCACGATCACAACTTCTCTTCAATACTAGTTCAAAAAAACGTGTCTGCACAACTTTCTCGAATATGGACCAATCCACCTCCATTATTAACATGTCTTACAAAGTGATACCATGTCCAATTTAGGTAAGATGAACTATGTGTCAAATGCACAAGTCTTTGAATACCAGAGAAAAAAAAACCTGCACTTTGTCCAAACTAACCCAATGGTCCCTTTATACTCATAAAAGACATAACCTGATGTAGATATTTTATTGTCCAAATCCTCCTGCAAAATCTGAATTATCTCAGACAAAAACATTGAAACCATTGTAGGTGATACATGTGCCTCTAAGATACCGAAGCACCCAATTTCACTGCTTTACCTGGATTTGTCATGTGACCACTCAAAACACCAACTGCATGTGAAATGTCTGATACTTGAACATATCAAACCTTTCCATCGCATACTTTATACTTCCAACTAGCATACAATACATGAGACATAACCTTTTCTTCCATATTATAAGGATATACACGTTAAGAAAAACAAATGGGAAACCAAAGGGATATTTTCTAGTTTCACATTATTCATGCCGAATTTCCTGAGTATCTTTTTCCTTATACTGCAACTGTGATAACCAAGGCTTGCCATCTTTCCTACCTCTATGTATTTCCATGCCCAAGATTTGTTTTCTCTGCTCCTTGATCCTTCACAATGAACATCCTTGCCAACAGAGACAACCTGTTGATCTTAACCATACTTTTACTTCAAAAAACATATTTTCAACAATCTAAACACCGAGATAATGAATGTACCATAAACACAATGGTTAAATTCATTTATTGTAAAACTTGGCTCACCATGAAGGAATCAACCATCTTGTACCAATGCCTGATGCGCATTTTAGGCCATAGAATGACTACTTGAGCTTGCAAAAAAAACTTCTGTTGCGATCCTGAACAAACCCTTCTCGTTTTTTGATATACATATCTCCTCATACAAGTCTCCATAAAAACTTGTCTTAGTATCTAGATACAACAACTAATGCCAACGCTACATGAATAGAGAAAATATTAACTGATGAGAATATTTCATGGAAATCTATGCCTTCCAAATACCTTTCTGCTATCAGTTATGCTTCATTCCTTTCATCTTTTACTATGTCTGATTTGAGAAGAAATCCATCAAACACTATCTTTGTTAATGATGATCTATATCCCTTGACATTGTCATTATAACCAACAAAGATCTACGTGTTTGATTTGGATCCTACTTAGAATGTCGATGAGAGCATGAACATGACAATCAAACAAATTCAAAAAACTGAGTAATCACAAGAGAAGAACTGTTCAATATACCTCTTCCAAAATCTTCCAACCTTTTGCATCTAATGGTGACCGATTGTCCAGATAGAACTTAATTGCTTCTAAACACAACTCATGCTGCAACTTGGCATTACTAAAGATGTCATTCAACCCCAATTGTTCTACAATAATTTCTAAAATTCCAAGGAATATGAACCTGCCTCCATCATGTGTTCTCAAACCCTTGATTTAACCTATCAATACATAAACACATCAGCCTTTCTATTGACCCAAATTTTTGACCAGGGCACCTTATCTCATAACTTACCGCACAAAACGATCTGTCAAAGTAACCGCACTATTCAGCCGCCATCTGATCCACATGGAATAGCTGTAATGATGAGAGATGGCTTTAGAATGTGAGAAATGATGATATGATAAGTGGAGAAGAGGTGGAGTCCCTTCTTTGGTTGGCTAGCTGGGAAATCTGCGGATGTGGAATCAAGTAATGATGAAGCGACATTTCCTGACAGAGAGAGTGGAAAAGATAGCATCAGATATGACAAAACAACAATTTTTTAGCATCGAAAGATAGCAGAGCGGGATAGATTGATGGAGTATCATCATGGAAAAGTGGAAGAAATGGGAAAAAATGGGTAAAGCGACATGTAAAATAGCGAAAAGAAATAACAACGGTAGCTGTATCAGCATGTATTTTGGCTGGAATAGTGGGCTTAGGTGTAGAAACATGTAAATCGGCCAAAAGAGTGTAACAACATGTAAGACAAAATAGTCCGGAAAATGGTGCAACAACAAGTAAAATGACCATTTTGTCGGAAAGAGGGGCAACAACATGTAACCCGGCCGAACAAAGAATCCCTTAGTTTTTAGGGAGTTTTTTTTTAACTTCCAAAAACTAATCCTTTGGCTCCTTTCGCTGTAATATACCTTGTTGTTCATCAATCCATCTACACACAAGTAACTTCCTGATACCCTTCTAGGCTAAATTTATTAAAGAAGCATAAAAAATTTAAGCAAAAACAGAAAAATTCAAATTCACAGAGTTTATTTATATACAAGGTTTTATTGAAAAGCAAAAAGTTCTAAGGTTTAGAAGGGGAAGGCACAAGCTCTTTTCCCTTTAAAAATTGATAATTTGTATCAAATGCACATCTAGATTTAAATTCTTCCTTGGAAAGTGGACGTTGATACAAGCACTAGCGATGACCATTTGCAAGTAACTATGTATTGGTTCCATCAATAGTGATCAATCTGACTGTCTCATTACGAAAAATAGTGTTTACTTCATAAGGTCCTAGCCATATTGTATGCAGTTTACCTTGAAATTATTTAAATCACAAATCATACAACATAGCCCAATCTCCCTTTTTGAATAACTTATTCTTGATGACTCAGTCATGCCACTTGGTTCTTTGTTGTTGAATCATTGTGGTTTGGTGAATAGCATCCAAATGATTTTCATCCAACTCATTTAGTTGTTGCAGTCTGGCCTTCTGTGCCATAGTCAAGTATAGATTGACTGTTGATGCAATTCTTAGGGTCTTGATCTCGAACTCAATGGGAAAAATAGGGCTCTTCCCATATACTAGTTCATAAGGAGAAAAACCAGTGTTGTTCCTCCAAGTGGTTCCATAAGCCCATAGAGCTTCATGCAATCTGTTAGACCAATCCCTACGATGTTCCCTCACTGTCTTAGTAAGAATAGATTCTATGACTTTGTTTGTACTTTCCACCTGCCCATTACCTTGGGGATGGTATGGAGAAGTTGTTTTATGCAAAACATGATATTTACTAAGTAGGGATTCAAACTTATGTGATGTGAAAGGTGGTCCCCCATCAATTACTAACTCTCTAGGAACTCCAAACCTAACAAAGATATCTTCAAACAAAAATGCTAAGACAACTTCTTTTGAGGCCCTAATGAGTGCTTTTGCCTCTACCCACTTGGTCATGTAATTTGTTCAGACCAATATGTAGACTTTTTTATTAGAAGGTGGGTTAATGGGCCCTACAAAATCTATAACCCATCTCTCAAAAGGCTCTAAGACCACTTGAGGCTGGAGAGGCATCTCATCCCTATGATTTGACTGACCCATTCGTTGGCAACTGTCACAGGCTTGGACATGCTTCCTTGCATCTTGAAATATTGTGGGCCAAAAATAGCCCATCCTCAAAATTTTATGCCGAATCCTTTTATCAGCAAAATGGCCCCCACAAGGGCCATCATGGAAATCTTTAAGTAGATCATAAACTTCATCATCTCTCACACATCTACTGATTTCTTGATCTAGGCTTGTGTAGAAAAGATATCCCCCTATCCAACTATACCGAGCACTCTTCTTAATAATCTTCCTTCTTTCTCGGGGAGATAGATGTGGAGGTACCTTCCATGCAACCAAATAATTAACAATGTCTGCATACCAAGGTGACTGAGAAGATATTGAAAAGAAATGTTCATCTCGAAAGGAATTATCTATAGGTGAATTATCATCATTTATATTCAATCTTGAGAGAAAATAAACAACCACATTTTCTTTTCCTGGTCTATCTACTATAGTGATGTCAAATTATTGTATTAATAACAACCATCTTGTTACTTGGGCATTAATAATAGTTTGATTCATCAAATATTTAATTGTTGAATGATCAGTATGAATAAAAGTAGAATAACCAGTGAGATAATGCGTGAATTTATCGATAGCATAAACTACTGCCAAGATTTTTTTTTCTGTGACTGTACAGTTTAACTCAGCATGAGCTATGTTCTTGCTAATATCATAGATAGCATGGGGATATTTTTCCTCCTTTTTCACTAGCACTGCACCAATTGTAGTGTCTGAGGCATTTGAAGAAATGTGAAATGGCAGGGCCCAATTCGACCCTCTCAAAATGGAAGTTGTGGACAATTTATGTTTCAGATCTACAAAAGACAATTCAAAATTCTTAGTCCAACTAAAGTCAAAATCTTTTGTCAATAGAAAAAATAAGGGAGAAGCAAGTTTGGAATTTTTTTTAATGAATCTCTTGTAATATCCATCATGCCCTAAAAATATTCTTACCTCTTTCGAAGCTGATGGAGTTGGAATGTCCAAAATTACCTGGATTTTCGCTGCATCTACCTGAATTCCTGCATAAGAAATTAAGTGTCCCAACACCACACCTTCGCTCATCATCATATGACACTTTTATGTACTTAGGGAAAGATGAGACTGTATACATATTTTGAGTACTTTTATCAGATTAGCTAAAGATTCATCGAAATTAGTACCATAAGGTGTAAAGTCGTCCATGAATATTTCGATACATTCATTCCCCATATTAGAGAAAATATCAATTACAACTCTCTCAAAAGTGGTTGGTGCATTACATAAGCCAAATGGGAGAACCTTGTAGGAAAATGTACCCCAAGGGCTGGTAAACATGGTCTTATCTTGGTCCTGTGGAGAAATTGTTATCTGGTTATAGCCACTAAATCCATCTAGGAAAGAGAAAAAAAAATCCCAGATAGGTTGTCTAGAACTTGATCAATAAATGGCATAGAGAAATGATCCTTTTGCATGGCCTTATTCATGGCTCTATAGTGCACACACACTCTCCATTTACCATTTTTTAGGTGCAATAACCAAGGGTGAAACCCACTCACTGTCTGATATAGGGTAGATGAATCCTACATTAAGAAGTTTCTGGAGTTCTTCTTTAACAATCTCTTTAATATTAGGGTTTATTCTCCTTTGGGGTTGGTAAATGGGTCAGAATTATTCCTTAATGTATATATGGTGGGTTCATAGTTCAGAGGAAATTACTTTCATATCCATGTAATCCCAGGAAAATGCCTCTTTATGTTCAATCAATAACTTCATCAAACGTCCAGTTTCAGCAGAAGATAAATTAGGATTGATGTTCAGGATTTTTCCAAGTTTGATTTCTACAACGATGCTCTTAGAACTGACTTTTGGAAATAATTCAGTTGTTTCAGTATCTGCTACTATAGCTTAATTAACTTGATTTATAACAGTTTCAGAGGACATCTCCGGGCTCACTCCTTCTTGGGCAATAGGTTCAAAGATTATACTTAATCGGTGATACATGTTTGGTGTAATAGCAGAGGGGTAACTGATAAAGATATTGATTAGATCATCCTATGTCTCGTCTTTGAAACTCAGGGATTTTCCTATGGTTATCACAGGAAAAGTTCTTTCATCCTCAATGTCCATCCATAAAGAATTGTTGGGTTCCGCACTGGGTGTAGCATGAGGATAAAGGGTAAGTTTCTTGGTATCATAACCATTAGAGATGGTCATTGAACTAGATATACAACCAATGAAAGCATCCGTTGTAGTTAACCATGGTCTTCCTAAGATTAGAGGGTGGCCCCCCAGATGGGTTTTAGGTTGAAATACAACAAAATTAGCAGGATACTCCCATGAATCAACTAAAATAACTAGATGATAAATTACTCCTTAGAATGATCAACTAATTCTAAAACAATAGGAGTAGGTCGGACTTGTGTTCTAAGTTTCACTAATTGTGTCTTCTCTATTGGAATAATGTTAATTGTTTCCCCTAAATCAACTAACACATCGGGAATAAATGTTTGTCCAATTTTGAAAATGATTATAGGGTTTCTTGGGTCGCCATATTTAATAGGTGGGGTTTCTCCTAACATCAATTCAGACAATTCTCCCACTACATGTACTGTGAGGGGGTCCCTAGGTTTCCTTCCAGGCTTTTTGATACATAGGTCTCTCACAGTCTTCACATAAATAGGGACATCCCTAATCACTTGCAATAGTGGAATGTTAACATGTAGATTTTGAAATTCTTCTAAGATATTGAAGGACGGTAATTCCACATTTTTTGTAATTTCCAATCTTTCAGGGAATGGCGGGTATGCTATTTCTATGATAGGTGCGTCAATTTCCTCTGTATCAGTAGATAGTTTTTCCCCCAATTCCTTGTCTAATTGTGAATATGGATCATCTTCAATTACTGGCTCGACTATTCTCCCTGATCTTAATTTTATCTCATCACAAGATATAGGGTTAATAGACAGAGATGGGACATTGTGTATATCAATATTCTAAATGACCTTATTATTTTGATTTGGGTTAGGTTGCACATGCATCTCAGGTCGTAAGGGAGGATTGTTTTGTGGGGCATTGGGAGGTAACTATAGTTGTTTCTGCTAGTACTGGGGTTGGAACTGTTATTGATGGGGGTTTTGTTGGTGATGGTTTTGATAAGTAATTCGTTGTTGAGGGCCTCTCCAATATGGGTTCCATTTCCCATGGTGAGTATGTTGTTGGGGCATAGGTAACCATGCATTGGGATCCTGATAAGGAGGTGGCATATGATTTGGAGGGGGGGCATTCATCTGTCCATATTGAAGTTGATTATTATTCCAATAATTAAGTGTTGCAGGAGAGAATTGAGGTTTTACACCTTGACCTCATGGCTTCCATTGTTTCCTCTATGTTATTAGATAGGCAGCATTTGCTTCCTCATTAGTCACCTTCATTGATTGTTTTACACCTGGTAGGGAGGGACATTGGTCAATAGCAAGATCTAATTCACAAATAAGACATACCTAAACATTGTTCAGTGGGCACTCCCTTAGTGGATGTTTCTTTATGCATTTCAAATAGAAAATATACAATGCCAGATCTGATTCTTCTTGTTTCTGTTTGACCTACAAAGTGTCAATTTATGAGGCAAATAAGTTAATCATTTCTGTTTTGAAATCTTCTAAGAAATTACCTATTTCTTCTCTTGTTTCCCTTCCATTAGCTGATTTTTGTACCCTTGAAAAAGTGGCATCCATGGTAGCTGACTTATTCCTTGTAGATCCTTGAGAGCATCTCTTACAAAGATTTACAATGTCTTCATAGGATTCCTTAGATATATCTCCCTTTCCAAGTATATTCATCATATCTAAACAATTATCTCTAACACCTTTTAGCAAAATAGTTTTCATAATGTCCTTACCCACATCCAGATGTCCAGACCTTTGTGTATTATACTGGAGTCACTCCAAAAATATTCAAGGGTCTTGTCCTCCTTTTGAGACATCTTGAACAGTTCCTCTCTTCATTCCCTCATTCAGCGGTAGTCTTGGTATTTGTTCAGGAAAAGCTGCCTCATTTGTCCCCATGTTGAAATATTCTCTCCTCCAAGTCTCATGAACCATCTTAACACGTTACCCTTCAATGTAGCTGGAAACAATTTACGCTTCTGCATAGTGGTAGTGTATTCATAGCTTCTACACAGAATATCAAATTCAAACAGAACCTCATATGGATCCTCAATAGATAATCCATGGAAATTTCGGAGGGATGAGAGAGGTATGTTCTTCATATGAGCCATCCCCCGTGTGGGAATATTAGTAATAGGAAAAACCAGGGTGGAGATAGTGTTTTCATCATCTACCTAATCTTCATTGTTCACTAGATCCTCATGGTGGAGCTCTTCTTCATTATCTCCTTGATTTTCCATACGTTTTCTTTCTCTCCAATCAATACGGAAAGTGTCCCACTCCTCTTAAGTGACTATCTGTCTATTGATCTAATAAACAACTTCTTCTAGCTTTTCCCTGTTCTGAGCTACACTTGATTGATATTCAATATTCTCCAGTGTTGCGTGACGAATTGTTGGTGACAAATCTTCAACTTCATCTTCAACCCCTAATGAAAACAATGTTTCAAAATGGAGTAGTTTTGATGACCGAGGAATATTTATTCTTGTCGGATTTGAAGAGATAAAGATAGATCCCAAAGAAGAATCTTCTCTGGCTATAATCTCATAAACAAAGGTTGGCCTTCCCAGTGCATGATTCCTTCCACCATGTCTTATGTCACCCATAGGGTTAGTATTTTGGGGGATATGTCATCTTGTTCCTCGATTCATATATACTACTCATTCCTAAGAAAAGAAAACTAATGTGCTTACAAGAATCTATAATTATCTTCCTCGAAAACGGTGCCAAAATGTTGGGCACTTTAATTTTCTAAATAAATAGATAATTAAGGTGTTCAATATGAATTTTCAAACCCAAGTAAGTTTTGTTATTGTAATATAATTGTGCAGAGTCTATGCTAGATTATGAATGAAAACACTAATCAAGTTGTAGTAAGGTAAATTAACACTAAAAGAAATAGAGTTGAAAAGTTGAACACTAACACAAGTTGTTGACACAGCTGGAGTTCTAATCTATTGTTGCAGATATGAAATCACACTTGCGTAATTGAAATCACTGCACAATTATATCGCCAAAAATGTTTAGATGAAAAATGATTCACTTCAATCTCTATTCCCTAGATAATATTCACCCCCCTTATGATTAAAAAAGCTCTGTTATTTAAAGACATAGACATTCAGTTAAAATAGACTTAGAACAGCCTTGATAATCAGAGATTCTTAGGCTGTTTGTATGATATAAAAGATTTGTCATCTTCACCAAATCTAGAAATGATCTTGATCACCAGCGTGAGTGAAAATGTGTAACAACCTTGAGGATCCATCTTTAGGATACGTATTTGAATGCTATACCAGCTTCCAGGATCAGTGGAAATCTATTGTAGCAATTGTAACAAATTCCAAGAAAGGTGTGCAATTGTTGTAGTCATGTAACATCATGTAGAATTGGTGCATAGATGTAACAATTGGCGTAACAACAATGATATTTCTTCAAGACTTGGTTGTTTTTCTTTAATCTACACATTTTGATCATTAGTTGAACATTGATGGGTAAAATATGAGAAATGCTACAAATCAAACATGTTAAGTAAATAAGAATACAAAATCAAGATCAATGATTCATACCTTGGGAAAAAGGTCTTACCAAACATGATATTAGGCATTTTAGCATAGAAATGATAAGGTTGAATGAGAAAAATATATAGTTAAAAAGGGACATTTCTAGATCCTAACAAATACATAAACACATCATCCTTTCTATTGACCAAACTTTTTGACCAAGGCACCTTTAGTGCTCCACCTCGAATAGAGTATTCAAAACCTTGACCACAACTGACCATTACTGTCGAGTGAGCCTTTACTGCTCACCTCCAGGCACCTTTCAATGGAGTTTCACCAAGCCCTTAAACATGCTCCATGACATGCAATTCTATGGACACCATACCACGGGAAACCAATAATCATGGACCTGAAACCCACAATTATAGACCTATGTACAAGGTTTTAATTCATGACTCATGCCCCCCACCCTTCTTTAGTCTACCTAAATCTATGTCTAGATTTTTCATAGTGACTTAACATAACTAGGGGTACGCATGCCTAACTAGGTCTTACAGCAATATGACCAATTACATGTAACCAAGAATTCAATTTCATAACAAAAATAGTTTCCATTTACATTTACATTTATCATATCGTTGTCAATTCTACCACCTAAATCAAAATTCCACCTTTTACTCACCTTTTATTAAAAATAAATTTAAATTAACCTTTACTTTAATTCCAAAGTAAATCATCCACCTTTAATTCCTCCAATACCTTTTAAAGCATCCTCAACGTGACTTTGAGAAACATGCCCCTTTAAAAAACCATACATTAAAAACAAAATTTCAACTCCAAAAAACATACGCTGCCCTCATAAATTAAAAAAAAAAAAGTCATCGCACCACTTGATGTGAGTGGCCTACATGATTCAAATGGCCCCTGCACCTCTAGTATGGCTGGCCTACGGAAATGTGGAAAAAATACCCGTGGATTCACCACACCTCTCTTTATTTCTAAACTACAAAATTTTTGAAATCTACGCTTGTGTGAAGTGTGAACTAGTGGCTATTGCGATCTTCGAGAGGAGAGACCTGCGGAAATTTGGAGATCGATGCACCTCACGCTAATGTTGTTTCTCCTCCGAATTTTGACACTCTTGACGTCCTCTCCTCCATCTAGCTCTGATACCACTTGTTATAATCTTTAAAGCCACATATTGATTTTGCAACAGAAAACCAAAGAAAAATTATACATAGATTCAATCACACAGGAGACAATAGTTTATGTGGTAAAACCCTCCTTCACCTCATGAGGGAAACATCCAAGGGACAATGGCAAAAACATTCTTATTGTTCAATAAACCTGATATTACAACCAACAGCTTGGAGAGGGCTTGAAGCCCCGGCTCAATATTTGTCTCTTAGGCACACATATTTAAACAACTTCTCCCACGGTTACAATGAAACTAATTCATTCATTATAAATTCTAACTAAGGTTTCCTTATCTCAACCAAAAGATGAATAATAGGATCTAGATCCACATCCAATGGGGATTTGTTGTCACCATTTAAACAACTTAAAGGATTTGTCAATTATGGTCGGTCCAAGTTGTTGTTCCTGATTCTGTACTAAGGCTTAAAGTACAGTGTCAAGGCATCCGAAACTGTGATAATGGTTGATACAGGGATTTACTTAAGTTTGGTATGATAATGCTAGTGAAGATTCCTGTGTTCTCGTTGTCTGGCTTCTAACTGTTCCTGGGTCGCAATATCTTGCTCAATGGCTGCCCATGAACGCTCTAATTCTTCTCGGGTGTTGGCAGTTCTAAGAGTTGTGTTGAAAAGATTTAACGTGATGTTAGTTTGGTCTAAGATTCCGAGTTGGATATTAGGTTGAATTACCGTGGATGCAGTCATTGCTGAACAGTTAAATTATAGAAAAGATTTAAAGAGAGGTTTTTAATGGCTGATTCGATTTGGTCGGATATAAGAGAAAGCTTGTATGAAGAACGAGATAGGACAACAAACAAAGGCTCTTTCCTGTAACTGTATGATTTTTCGTAAAAGATATGAAAATGAAAGA
The DNA here is from genome assembly GCA_900067695.1 of Picea abies. Taxonomy (NCBI): domain Eukaryota; kingdom Viridiplantae; phylum Streptophyta; class Pinopsida; order Pinales; family Pinaceae; genus Picea; species Picea abies. The sequence goes on along the minus strand of CBVK0100688391.1, from coordinate 544 downwards.
AGAACACTCAGTTGTGAATAACGAAAACAAACCTTTATCTATAAAAATTCAGATATACGTGGGAGAAGAATTTAAAATAAACAGAAATGACAAGATGCAAGTAACACACCATCCTATAACTGAACTTGGTCTTACACCTGCTAATAGCCAGTGCAGAGGAAGGACAAGGGACAATTATCAGTAGTATGAACTTGATTCACTATAGTAGTAGTTGCACTAAGTTATAGTGATATCTCTCAACTATGTAGAGCAAAATGAAAAGAAACAATGAACATGGCAAAAACTAACTATGTAGAGCAAAATGAAAAGAAACAATGAATATGACAAAACAAACTTGAGATACAGTCGGGACAGAATCGAGAATCTTGGATTTGCTTTGCATTAACTTTCTTCACGAGAGAATTCTGTTACAATCGGTACCAAAAAGTCCAGCCCTTTAGTCTTCTTTTGGTGGTGTCTTTATACAAAATTTTTCTATCTGTTCAGAGGAGCTTCCTTACTCCATCTGTTCGAATCCTGTTTTCAAAAAGGTGCCAGGTGTTTG
>CBVK0100688389.1:0-10588 GCA_900067695.1 Picea abies | reverse complement strand
TCTCATAATTACTTGAAATAGTTAACTGAAATGGAAAATCAATTAGCTATAGGAAATTTGAGTTCAAAGGTTGATTGGTGGGACATGGAAGTCGAATTAGTTGTAATTAAGTGACTTGAAGTTGTAATAGAGTTATAAGTGTAGTTATGTGAGTTGTGAAGTAGTTTAAATTAGTTAAGTGATTTAAGCTCAGTTGTACTAGTTGTAACTGAACTTACACTAGTGAGAGTTCAGTGAATTAATTATTAATTAATTCACAATCAGTGATCTCACATGCAACTAAAGATTTACCATTGTTAACTACATGTATGTCAGATCCAGTGGAGACCCAGTTGAGATAACAGGTGAAAGGGATAGTTTGGCTATCAGTTTTGATTTGAGTCAAGTGCACTCATGCAATCACACACATAGTGGATGTGCCCATGAACAATGTGCAACCTAGGAAAGAAGAATTCAAATTCATTTGCAGGTTTTCCATTAGGAGGGATTGCGTAGAGGAGGCATGTTGTCTGGAGGTAAAGAATTGGCACATGTATTTGCTGATTTTTGTATGATAGTGTGAGACGATTTTATTGTACTGATAACTCTTAGATTAGAGTTTTGTATGAGATTGTTTCATGATCCATGATATACATACTATATTATAGTGGGGTTTTTATCTTTATGCTTTGCCTAAAAAACATCCGTGTTATGTGCGATTGATCTTTCTTCTTGATATTGCAATTGGCGATCATGTTTTAAATTCAACAAGAATATTTGTAGAAGCGATTATGTATTTAACAGTGGCATATAATTGTTAGATCAGGAGAATCCAGTCAATACATAATTTGTATTGAAATTTCTATAGTACACATGAATATGGAGCAAACTCCAATTTGTAAGACATACTTCCAATCCTTTGCAAAACCTTATAGGGGCCATAATATTTGAGTGATAATTTATTGTCCTTTTTTTTTTCTTGAGGGATATTTGTTTCTATGGTTGTAGCATCAGAAATACACAATCCCCCACTTCAAATTCCCATTCATTGTAATGTTGATCTACTTGTTTCATCATATTTTGTGCCATAACCAAGTTGTACTTCAATTGTTTGAGGAACTCTTGTTGGTTCCCTATGTGATCCTCCACTACTTGAACTTTTGTATTCCCCTTCAAGGGTGATGTAATGGATGGAGGATGATCTCCATTAAGTGCTAGAAATGGGGACATTTTTTATTAAGTATGGAAGGATGTGTTATACTACCATTTTTCCAAGGGAAACCACTTGACCCATTGTGTCTGTTTATTGGATTCAAAGCAACAAATATATCCTTATATACATTTATTCACAATCACAGTTTTCCCATTGGATTGAGGGTGGTAAGATGAGTTGTGAGACAATTGAGTACCCAAACAAGAAAACAATTCGGTCCAAAATTTTCCTATGAAAATTGGATCTTTGTCACTTACAGTAATCTTGGGGACTCCATGTAACTTTTGAATTGTCTCCAAGAATGTGGAAACTACCGTACTTACTTTAAAAGGATGAGAAAGAGAGAGAAAATGGGAATACTTTGTCAGTAGATCCACTACTACCATGATGACCATATTTCTTTTTTATTTGGGTAAAACTATAATAATATCCATTGAAAATTCTTCCCAACGTTGACTTGGTATAGATAATGGTTCTAAAATACCTGGAGTATTGATTGTCTCTCCCTTATTCTATTGGAAGAACAAACATTCATACACAAAATTTTGAACATCATTTTTAAGACCTTCATAGAAGAAATCCTTCTTGATCCAATGGTATTTTTTCAAGAACCCTGAATGTCTTCCTATAGGAGAAGTGTGCAATTCCAACAATACTTTTTGTTTGAGTTGGGGATTCTTACATAAATATAAGCGATCATGATACCATAGGAAATCATTCTTTCATAAAACATTATTTATCGAATTGGGGTCCTCATATAGTTGTTGAACGATCTTTCATACCTCTTGATCTTTCTTCCATTCTATCCTTGATTCTTCCACCCAATTAGATTATAGAATAGAAATAGCACATAATGCATCTTTTGTTCTTTTTTCCTTGAAAGGGAATCTTCCACAACATTATGTTTTCCTTTTTTATAGATAATTTCAAAGTCATAACCCAACATCTTTGTAACTCATTTTTGTTTCTCTTCTGAAGATAATCATTTCTCCAAGAAGTATTTCAAAATATCATGATTTTTTTTTTACTTTTAAGTGTCTTCCTATTAGGTAAGGGCACCATTTCTAAACTACATGTAGTATGGACAACATTTCTTTTTCATAAATAGGTTTGGATAATTTTTTTTCCTTTAAGTTGGCTTCTTTCAAAGGTAACGAGCATTCCATATTGCATTAAAATTGCACCAACTCCATGGCCCAAGGCATTAAACTCCACAATAAATGATTTTGTAAAGTCAGGTGTGGCCAAGATGGGAGTTGCACACATAGCCTTCTTAACGTTTTAAAAATATTTGGTTTCTTCTTCAGTCCAAGAAATTCTTCATTATTTAATAATGTTGTTCTAGGTGTTGCTATTTTACCATAGTTCTTGAAAAAATTATAGTAATAGCCTTCCAATGCTAAGAATCCTCTAAGTTTCTTCAAGGTCTTGGGAATTTTCCATTCCCTCATGGATTTAATTTTTTTAGGGTCCACATTTACACCTTCCTGAGATACAATATGACCCAAATATTCCACTTCTTGAATGCTAAAGGCACACTTGGAAGGATTTGCATAAATTTGTTGGTCTTCCAATAGTTTTAATACTCTATCAACATCTTGTACAACTTCTTCCCAATATTTGATATAGATTAGTGTGTCATAAAAAAATACTAACATAAATTTTCTAAGGAAAGGATTGAAAATAGAATTCATCAAGCTTTGAAATGTTGAAGGTGCATTAGTAAGTCCAAATGGCAGAACCAAAGACTCATAATGTGTTAGAATATTAAAGAATAATGAGAGGAGGTGTGAATCAATATAGAGTTATTTCAAAAAATTTAACCTTCAAGAACTACATAAAAATTAACTATTAATAATGTCATTCATCATCACATAAAAGCATACACATTGCCCACATAGTTTTACATGGAAACCCAACTAGGAGAAAACCATGAAAGATTTTCTTAAGTAGTTTCGAAATTTTACAAGAAACAACTTGAAGGAAGCACCCACTCCCTGCGTTTTGCAGCACCTATTGGAAGGAGACACCAATACCCTTGGAATATTTTAATTGATGATACATGATCGAATCAACCTTCAAAACAATCCCAAAATTAATTCTTATATCTGCATACAAAACAATTTAGAACTATACATCAAATCTACAAACTTGTAAAATTTACCATGAGCTCAATTTTCCATTTCTGATTCTACAACTTGGACCTAAGATATTAGGATTCATTGTCATTATAATGCAACAAGTGGAATTCAATTTGGATCTACCAAGATTCAGATATAACCATTTTATCTCGAACACCTATTTGGGACTAGTTTTTAGATTAGTCACAAACCCTAACTTCCAACAAGTATACCTCCATACCTATAATAAATAAATATCTGAAACTTGAACCAAATATTATTTGATATCTTATCTAAAATTCCTCCAAGTTTTTTTCCTTGAATCATCCTCGAAAACAATTTATAGTGAAAATGATAAGATGTCTCATTTTGAAGAAGAAAACCCTAGTTTTAAAAACCTCAACTTCCACCGAGTATAACACCAAACTTGTAATGAGTCAAGACCTAAAATTCATACCCAATAGTCTTTTCTATATTTTATGAAACACCTCCAAGTTTCTCTATCTTATTCCTTCTATAAAAAGTTTATATCGAAAATGCCAAGATGACCTTCAAAGAAAAACCTTAGAACAAATCATCAGAAGACTTCATCTTCCCCTGGAATTCTATCCTTATTCACTTCATCTCCTCTTGGAAATTTGCTCCTCTAGGATAAAATTCACTCCTCTTCCTTCGGTAGTTTTAATTTGTGTAATCCAAATTCCAAATTCCAAATGAGGCTCCAATTATTTATATGTTTCTTCTCCACATGAGGGGGTGTGACCAAGGGTCACAACTTTTGGGTCACACCTCTTCCTTAAGGATGGTTGACCTTAGGGGATTCTTTACTTTTATTTAGGGTGTTCTTCTCTTAGCTTTAGGGGATTCTTATGTTGGATTTAGAGGATTATTCAATTGGATTTAGGGTCTTATTCTCTTAGTTTTATAGGCTTCTTTACTTGACTTTAGGTGCTTCTTCACTTGGTTTTAGGGATTCTTCAAGGCTCCTTCAAGGATTAATTTGTGTACAAATCAAAGTGAGCATGTGGAAACAACCACATTTTATATTATCCCGTGAGGGCCATGCTTAAAAGCTATGCCATAAGGGGACCATTTTGGAGTTATATATGCTTATATCGAGGCTTCTTTAGGACTCTTCAAGTCTTCTTTAAGTGGACACATCATCATCACTTTTAGGGGTTCTAGGATTTTATTTAGGGATTCTTCTAAGGTTGACATCGATGACAACCAATTTTACAAAAATATCCCCCTTTGGCATTGATGGAAACTTAGTAAAACAATCGTTCTCCCCCTGTCTTTGTGTTTTGATCCCAATAATTGTATTGTCCTATTTTCTTCATGTTTACTCCCCCTATGTTTAGGCTTCTAGTTTTACTATTTTTCTCTCCCCCTTTGACATCAATGGAAAAGGGTAACTCCCCTGACAGTATTCCTATTTTTTTTCTTACAGAAGATTATGGGAATCAATTTGGAGCATAAATTACTCCCATTTTATGTCGAATATGATCAAAATTCTCCCTGGGAAGAGGCTTTATGAATATGTCTACAATATGTTCTTTTGTCCCAATGTACTCCAACTTGATATTATTTTCTGTGACTTGTTCGCGTAGAAAGTGGAACTTAGTAGGAATATGTTTGTTCTTGGAATGCATCACTGGATTCTTAGAGATGTCTATAGCATTGGCGTTGTCACATAGTATAAGAATAGGATCATCATATCTTACTTGTATGTCTTGTAGGGTTTTCTACATCCATATAATTTGAGTACAACATGATGCTACCATGATATATTCTACTTATGTTGTTTATAAGGATACTGGAGATTTATTTTTTCTCAACCAGGACACTAAGAAGTCACCTAAGTAGAAATATACTACACTTGTACTTATTTTTTCATCAATACTTCCTTCCCAATCTCCATCCGTGTAGGCAACAAGAGTTAACTCATTTCCTTTCAAATCCCATAGCCCAAAATTCGTTGTTCCTTTAAGACATCCTAAGATCCTGTTCACTGCTAGAACATGGGTTTCCTTTGGTGCCACTTGAAATATTGTGACTTGCCCAATTGCTTGCATTACATATGTTCTTAAAGTTTTCACATAGAGTATACTACCAATCATTAATCTATAGAGCCTTTGATCCACTTCTTTATATTCATCATATTTTCTCAACTTGAAACCGGTAACCATAAGAGTACTCACAAATTTACAATATTTGATTTTGAACTTATTTAACATTTCCTTGATTTACTTGGTTTGGGAAATGAAAAATCCTTCATCTAGCTGAGATATCTGGATTCCCAAGAAGAAATTCAACTCCCCAAGTAGAGAAATTTCAAATTCATTATGCATATCCTTGGAAAAATTCTGACTCAATCTATCATCATCACTTCTAAAGATGATTTCATTAGCATACACTTAAGTAATAATCATACTTCCTTGATACAATTTTATGTAGAGGTTACTATTGGCATTTCCTCTTATGAATCCTTGTTGTTGTAAGTACCTGTCCAATCTTGAGTACCAAGCTCTCGAAGCTTTCTTAAGTCCAAACAGATATTTCTTCAATCTGCAAACATAGTCCTCCATTTTTTATAGTAGAAACCCTTCTGGTTGTTCTATGTAGACTTCTTCTTCTAATTTTACATTTTAAAAAGATGATTTTTCATCCATCTAATACATTTTGATCCTTGGGAGCATGCATAAGACAAGAAAATTTTGATTGCTTCCATTATGGCCATGCGAGCAAAGGTTTCTTGAAAATATATTCCTTCAAATTCAACATATACTTTTCACACTAGTCTTGCTTTGTTTCTGGTTACATGTCCATCTTCGTTTATCTTATTTCTGAAGACCCATTTTATCACAATCACATTTTTCTCCTTTTGTCTTGAAACTAGTTCCCATGTCTCATTCTTCTCTATTTGATTTAGTTCTTCTTCCATAACCTTGATCCAATGTTTATCATTTCTAGCTTCCTCAAATTTACTTGGTTCAACTGTGGACAACAATGAAAAATGCCCATATTCAGGTGTTTGTGCTTTCCTTCTTCTTCTAGTTTCTACTTCGACACTTCTATCTCCAATGATTTGTTCTAGTGGATGATTCTTCTGAATGCAATGGTTAGGTGTCTAAAAATATTTCTGGTTGTTTTCTTCTTGTTATGCTTCTAGCTTCTTCTCTTCTTCTTCTTGTTGTTGTTCTTTCTCTTCTTATTTGTTTAGTTCTTCATTCTCTTGTTATTCAAAGATGTTTGAATTTATACTTTCCTTCTTGTTATTCATCAAGTCCATTTCATTAACGTTTACATTGTTGCTTTCCACTATCTTGTTGAGTCTTAGATTGTAGAACTTATACTCTTTGTTTTTTCATGAGTACCCAAAAAATATTATGACTTCGTCCACTCATGAGTCAAATTTTCCAATATTATTGTCTTCCCATTTTATGTAACACTTTCTTACAAACACTCTAAAATGCTTGACATTGGCCGATATTCCTTTCCATAATTCATATGGAGTCTTATCACTATGGTTATGGTCGTTTCTTATACAATTCTATTTTTCCTTTACACAACTCCATTTTACTAAGGTGTTCTAATTGTTGAGAATTGTATTTTTATTCCTTGGTGTTCACATAAATCCTTGAATTCATTTGAAGTAAACTCACCTCCATTATATGATCTTAAGAATTTGATTTTCAAATCAATTTCATTTTCAACCAGTTCCTTCAATACCTTGAAACATTCAAAATATTCTAACTTTTTATTAAGGAAGCAAACCTAAGTCATTCTAGTGTAGTCATCAATGAGTAGCATGAAGTAATGTTTACCATCTAGTCCTTTTGTTCTTGTGGTCCCTATTGTAATATCCCTCATCTGAACCCAATTGTAAATATAATATAAATGTACTTAAGTTGGTGAGTTGTTTTGACCTTATTTGGTAATGCACGTCATGTGGCATAGTGAGTGCATGAGCTACGCAGTAAAATGATGTAATATGTACATTCCAGGATACTGTGCACAGTAACTAAGGTGCATACAGTATAGAGGACAACGAGCCTCATGTACATGATATGTGTTATACGTTGGTGAGACAATTATTATAAGCTTGGATTCTTATGTTTTGGTATTAGGCCGAAACACCTAGATGTCAAAGACCAATGCGCCTACTTTGTAAATAACTCATGATTAATATAAAATACATCGTTGCGCGTAGAATGACCATGATAAAAGAGATGGGGGATTGAAATTCACGAGTTAGGGAAAGAGAGGGCCAAAAGTCAAGGGAATATTATATTAATATTTCCTAAAACATAAAGTATGGATAATTATTTTATCCTAAGTTCTAAAGTTGGGGACAAGTGAACCAAAGTAACTTCCGATATGACAAGTGTCAAGTTGGGGACATGCATTCATATCATGGGGGAACTTAGATCATTTGGTGACTTCTCATGGATACCTTACCAGTAGCCCAAACCACCATTATTTGGATGAGGACTTCCACGAAGAGTTCATAGTGATTCTCCTCCACACTCAGTTATACAATCAATGATTCCATGACCATTTCACTCATGCATTCTGTTATCCTTGAGACAACCGTTTCACCATTCCGAAGCCTGTTCCCATAGCCCTGTTCGGTTGGTGTACCTGGTTATCTTGGAGCAGGATTGAAGCAGAAGTGGGTTGTCAGGCCTGTGAGCAATTCTCTGAGTGAGCGAATTGTTGGGGATTCATTCCTAAAGGTACTAGACTGTAGCTACAACACTCTGAGACTTTCGGTCCGACCTGTTGCTGAATCCCTAGAAGGGAAGTGGGGCAGCCGAGGGACTTTTGGGTAAAGAAGGGGCACACTTCCTTGGGTGGGACAGGCATGTGGGGAATGAGAGGTTGTAGGCCATTAGTTGAGTGAGCACCTGTGACAAAGTCTTACCTGTTGTCCATGAGCCTTAGCCTAGATAGGAACCCTTTACCCTGGGTGGAGTTCAGTCCCAGCTCGGGGGTGACTCACTATTGAGAGTGATGAACACTATAATATATGGTTGGGAGGTTCGTGGATGGTCTGTACGCAGTTGGTGACAATATTTCCAAGATAAGTACTAGTTGTATGATAAAAATGATATGTTGCTTTGTTATTTACATGCCTATGTTACGGTTTATAATATATGTGATTATAATTGCCTGTATGTTTATGGGTAATTCCTTCTAAATGCTGCATATCTGTAGTTATTTTTATTTCAATATAAAATTCGTATGTTACAGATAGTAATTGTTTGTTTATGTTGATATGTAAAGCTTCCACGAGTGTGTTGTATGTATAGGTTTTAGTTTCATGCAGTTTAAAGAGTAAATTTATGTGGCATTTCTCTGTTGACCACTAGGTATGTTACTGTATGTTCCATAGTATGGGAATGAAAGCATTCCCTAGAGTAACATGGTCTGGCCTGTTAAGGCTGGGAATGTTACCGACTGGTGTCAGAGCATGAGTTGTTGCTCTAGAGTGGCGTACCTTGACCTACGGGTGGCCGGGGGGGATGTTATAGATTGGTATCAGAGCTTCAGTTCAACACTGAGCTTGGATGAGCCAGAGGGGTTCAGATGAAGTGAATATTCACAGAAGAGTAACTGCAAGGTGACCGACAATTGGAGTCACGAAGTATCCATGAAAAATGTTGGCATGCTGGCCTGCGTGGTAAATTTTGGCACCTCACAGGAAAACGTTGGTGTGCCAGTATGCACGGTAAATTGTTGCACCACGTGGAATATCATTACGTGCGGATGCATGTGCTAAATTTATCCTTGCATGGTGGACACAAACATATTAATGTGCACATCGGGTGCACAAGTGTTTCTTAATGTAGAGGAGTTTTGTTGGTACACACATAATTATGAGTATAAGTTGTTTCGCGACGGTGTATTTAGTAGTGTGCGTAGATAATTGGGCACTATGGAATATGTTAAAATGGACATGGTACACGCATATGATGAAATACATGTGGAATATCAGTGAACGGTACCAAAACTGTGCACAGTGGATATTAGCGCAGAATGCAAGAGTAGTACACGTGAGTTGTCGGTGCAACAAAGAAGAAATGCACAATAGATTTAGGTGCGTGGAAAATCATTTTACCTTGTAATATTGCTATGCACGATAAATATAAATGAACAGGTCAAAGTTTAATGCACGTGAAGTTGCTTGGAAGGTGATGAGTTTGAGTTTAAATTACATAATAATAAAAGAAAAAGAAACATAGAACTGCATCGAAGCATTAATTAAAAAGAATTCCGAGTTTTAATTTCCTTCGATTTAGACAGATGCAAATAAAATATAAGATTACAAGAAAACTTATTATAAAAGAAAACAAGATTCATAACATCACCAAATAGAAATTGTAATAAAACAGTCTAAAATCCATTTATGTATTTATATAGTTGTATTAATCACAAAATTACAAAAGGGTGATAGCCTGTTGTAAAAAGGGTCATTTAAAGAGCAAGCCTATCATCTCTGGTACTCTTTACCTCCGCTACCATCTATTCAAAATTCGTTGAGACATGCTTATCTTAGTTGAAGACTTACTTCAACTTAGCGATCTCTGCCTTTAAGGATAAATCTAACCAGATCAGTTGATTCTCTCCAACACTTTCGACCACTTCAGCTGTAGATTCCTCCTTCTTATGCCACTTACTCCTTTTCTTCTTAGTGCCTGACCTGTTGATGACTAAATATTTTATAGTGGGATTCATCTTGAATTCCAACCGCGAGTCTGTATCCATCTTTGTATGAAACTTAGTTTCTAGAATGTGCGCAAGGACCCTTTCCTCCTTATTCGTAGAAAATCCTAGCATGTTGCTCGAATAACCAATCTCACTCGATTTAGCCTTGTCCATGTATCTCAGTTTGTGGATAACGAAAGGTGTTTTCACAGAGAGCAGAAAGTCGAGTAGTTGGGGATTACTTCGGTTATGGATATGCAGATATCTTCATACTTGGGGAGTGGTAATTATAGAATTCTATTTATGAAGCGCAGATGGATTATGTACAAGAGCATTGGGTTGCCATGCTCGGCCAATCCATTTCGAATGATTAGCTTTTGATTTCGTTACATGGTGGTGTTCGGTTGACATCACATGGATGAGAAGTACCGAATGAGTGAAGTAGGGTGATCTGACTAAGCCATCACTTGCTCCACGAGTGGTGGATTTGACATGTTGAGACATGTGATACCACGTCTTGGCGAAAGTGGTTTCGGAAAACCACCTTATTTGTGAGATCGGAAGA
>CBVK0100688386.1:0-11038 GCA_900067695.1 Picea abies | reverse complement strand
TATGTGGACAAAGTGGCCTAGAAGATGCTTCTTAGGAAGATACTTGGAGAGTATAAATAAGAGGCAAGGGTCTATTGTGAAATGCATATCTTAAGAATATAGTGAAGTTATATTCTGAGAAAGAGAGTGACTGGAGGACCTCATGGATGCATCAAAGTTTCCATAAGTTTGAGATCTTGATGAAAAACTTTTTGGAAGTTAAGAAACCCTAATTTTTGGAGGAGTACACGAGCACCAGTGGGCTAGAGAGTGTACATAAGAGGGCTGTAGTGAGCTAGAGAACATACACACACGGGATGAAGGAAGGAAGAGTGTGTACATATGGATGAAGTCATGGAGACTTGTGTGTGAGTTGGTGCCAAGCTCTTGAATACTGAAGCAAGTTCTAGATCTGCATTCTATGGGTTCTGATTTTCCATAGAAAGTCTGGTATGGTTTCATAGTTGTCTTCATGTATACTCTTTCTTATTGTATGGTGAATTCTTAAGGAATTCTTGGTATGACTATTGTGATATGGTCATGTTGGTTGATTGATAGAGTGAGAAACACTTTTATGGTTCAATACTGATATGATTGCGATAGTATACTAGTTTCTTATACAGGATTAAGTAGCTTTCATATTGTATGTTTGAGGAGCATGAGTAAGTTGTTGGAGAGCATAGTTGTGTTGTGATTGGTTATGGTATAGGCTAGATAGTGAGAGACATAAGTGGATGTGACTGAGGGTTGCAGAGGATATGAGTTTTTCATGAAGAGAAAACCATAAATACTCAGAAGGAATACACAGGTTGTAGTACAAAAAGGTCATGTACATACGTGAGTTGTACTATTGGTAGGGAACGTACATACACATGCTGCACTATTGACATGTCACATACATGTTGACAGATTGGTATCTATTGAGGATTGATTCCTCTTCTCAGTTGGTGCTGAGTTGTGGAAGCTGAGTCTTGAATTATAGAGTTGGTGCTCTTGTGGAGTTGTAACTCTATTCAGTTGTTGTTGATAACCCAAGGATTGTAGTCTGTAATAAAAAGAAAATTGTACATGCATATTGTGTTCTTTCTGTTCCTTTTGGTGATGAATAATTGATGATATATGTAGCTGATGTATGTTCACATTTAACTGGTTATAGATGAAAACAATAAGTAATGAGTAAATGGTGATTGCTAACTAAGGAGTTTTGTGAATGGGAAGTTTTAAAAAGAGCTCTACACTGATTCACCCCCCCTCTCAGTGTCGTCGGTGTGTCGAACAATTGGTATCAGATTAGGCCTTCACTATAAGCCTTAACAAGCTTAGAGGAGATCCATGGACACACAAATGGATGATGAAGTTCCAATCCTTGATGAGGAAAATTATTCTACATGGAGAATACAAATGAAAGTGCATTTGACGGAAATAGGAGTAGGTGTTTGGAAAGAAGCTATTGGTGTATTAGTTCCTTTGAAGAACAAGTCAAGGTTTGCAACTCAAAGGGAAGAAAAGAAGAATGATGCACTGGCTCTCAAGACCATTCTTAGTGGACTCTCAAGTTCTATCAAAGAGAGCATGGGACAATGCACTTCTGCCAAGGATCTATGGCTAAATCTAGAGGAGACATACCAAAGAAAGAAGGAAGACACTAAAGACAACTCCATCAAAAACAATGAAGGTAAAGAATCTCCAAAATCCTCTATTTGCAATGATTCTAAAGGTGATGATGTTGGCAAAAAGGTATACCTTGAAGACAATTCCATCAATATCAATGAAGGTAAATAATCTCCAAAAATCCCCGATTGCAATATTTCAAAAAGTGATGATATTGTGTATTTCTCTACAAGTGAAGAAGAGAAGATAGAAATAGTTTGTGTAGAGTTAGATGATAGTTATCCCATGGAATAAGTAGAAGAATTATTAGATCTTAAAAGGAAAGTTGAATGGGGTATATTTGAATACAACTATGACCATTTTTATATAGAATATAGTTATCTTTCTGATAATACTAAAAAGTTTCTTAAAAAGAATCAAAGGAATATATTGAAGTTAAAGGAAATGCTCAAGGAACAATAAGAAATTAAAAAGACTCAATTATAAGAAAAAGAAGAAGAGACCAAAAGACCAAAGAATGAAATAGAAGAGAATAAGAAGCTAGATGATGAGATTAGCAAAATTCTTGAAGTTAATGTCCATCTCAAGACCCAAATTGAAGAAGCCAAAAGGATAGAGGAACTATTAAAGAATAGAGTAAATGAAAAGTAAGAGTCATGTCATAAGTTGGAAGCTAAAGTTGTTGATATTAGAGAGAAAGTGAGGAAGTCAAAAAAAATATTGCATAGCTCAACAATCTTGAATGAGATCTTGGATAGTCAAAGATCACCAAATGATAAATAAGGTCTTTGATACAACAAAGAAGATACACATGTTGAAGAAAGCACCTCAAGGAAGCATGAGGTAAGTCCCTCACTCTCAAAGGATGGAAATAATGTTGAAAGTCAACCATCTACACAAGGCAAGGAAAGTTTCAAAGGAACAAAGCAAGGAAGACATCAAGAATTCATCTTTACACCTCAAAGAAGAGAGAAAATTTCAATATGGACACCAAAGAAAAATGTATGAAAATGTTTTTCATGGTCACTGTTACTTATGTGATGAATATGGTCACAAAGATTTGGAATGCAGTTTTTATGCAAGGAGAGATAGTGAAATATTTCATAACACCCTAAGGTGTTTGAGATGTAATCAAGTAGGACACATTGTTGTTCATTGTCACATCATGAGATGCTATAGTTGTAGTGGATTTGGTCACAAATCCCAGGTTTTCTGGAACAAAAGAAGAAAGACCATGATGACGACTTCATATAGCATGACTACAAGAAAGCATGAAGTTAGAAAGGAAGACATTTTTGAAAATATGGAAGCTTAGAGCTCAAGTTATGAGAAGCAGGGACACCTTTAGAACTAGATAAAGAAAACTGAACAACCAGAGAAGAATGGCATCCTTAAGGGAAGCTCAAATTTGTCATCTTCAGAAGCATACGCAGGTTACAATGGTAACAATCATGTAGATACACAAGCTAACCTATGAATAGGTCGCGTACATATGCAAGTTGTCTGTGTAGAAGGTCGTTTATCTGTGGTAAAAGAGCCTTGGGAAAAGGCTATGCACATGAGTTGCATCATGTTATAATGGTATAACTCTATGTTGCAGGGTCTGACATGATTTGTTGTAGGGTCTAACATTGTTTGATGCAGGTTTTCATGATTACAAGTTGGCATACATAATTGATGCTTGTATGGTGGTGACATATGGTTGAATTTTGAAAGACTATCTTGGAAGTATGGTACTAACCCTAGACTGTGGATTGAGAAATTTTTCTGTTGAAGAATAATGTTGGTTGTGATAGTGAAATTATGGCACTTTGGTCATGAGATATATCATGATGATGCTAGCTAGTGATGTCATTTGAGGCACACTTGTAGTACATATTGGATGCTTAGTATTTACTATAGTGAACGGAGGTTGGAATTGATCTGTTGGACATAGGTGCAAGGTTGGACATTGGTGACTATGTGGATAAAGTGGCTATGGGGACAAAGTGGCCTAGAATATTCTTCTACGGAAGCTACTTAGAGAGTATAAATAAGGCGCAAGGGTCTCTTGTGAAATACATCTCTTGAGCATATAGTGAAGATCTATTTTGAGAAAGAGAGTGACTGGAGGATCTCATTGATGCATCAAAGTTTCCATAAGTATGATATCTTGATAATGAAAGTATCAGAAGTTCAAAAACCCTAGTTTCTGAAGGAGTACACGAGTAGCAATGGGCCAGAGCGCATACATACACGGGCTGCAGTGAGCCAGAGTGTGTGAAAACGCGGGTTGAAGGAAGGCAGAGAGTGTGCAAATGGAATAAGTCATGGAAACTTGAGTGTGAGCTAGTACCAAGATATTGAAGACTAAAGCAAATTCCATATATGGATTATATGGGTTCAGATCTTCCATAGAAACTATGGTATGGTTACATAGTTGTCTTGATGGATGCTCTTGATTATTGTATGGTGAATTCTTAAGGAATTCTTGGTATGAGTGTTGTTATATGGTCATGTTGGTTGATTGATAGAGTGATCATCACTTTTATGGTTCAGTACTGATATGATTTCCATAGTATACTAGTTTCTTATACATGATTAAGTAGATTTCATATTGTATGGTTGAGGAGCATGAGTAAGTTGTTGGAGAGCATAGATTTGTTGTGATTGGTTATGGTAGGGACTAGACAATGAGAGATAGAAGTGGATGTGACTGAGGGCTATAGAGGATCTGAGTTCTTCATGAAGAGAAAACCCTAAATACTCAGAAGGCATACGGAGGCTGTAGTACAGACAAGTCGTGTACATACACGAGTTGTACTACTGAAAGGGAGCGTACATACACGTGTTGCACTACTAACAAGTCACGTACCTACTGACAGATTGGTATCTGTTGAGGATTGATTACTCTTCTTAGTTGGTTTTGATTTTTGTAAGTTGAGTCTTGAAATATAGAGATGGTGCTCTTGTGGATTTGTAACTCTATTCAGTTGTTGTTGATAACCCAAGGATTGTAGTCCATAATAAAAAAAATATTGTACATGCATCTTGTGTTCTTTGTGTTCCTTTTGGTGATGACTTATTGATGATATATGTTGTTGATGTATGTTCACATTTAACTGGTTATAAATGATAGTAATAAGTAATGAGAAAATGTTGATTGCTGACTAAGGAGTTGTGTGAAGGGGAAGTTTTAAAAATATCCCTACACCGATTCACCCCCCCTCTCAATGTGGTCAGTGTGTCCAACAATTTTGGTTATCACTGATGGGATTATGAAAATCACAAAATAATTAGGAGTAGATATTTCATATTCAATGAGAAGGCCATGTACAAAGATTAGTTGCAGGGAAAGAAACAAGAAAAAGAAAAACTAGAATACATAGTGCTTGATGAGATTACTAAAAAAGAAATTCCAAAGGTACCAGAAAATCAAAATATACAACAACAAGAGAAACAAGTACCTGAAACTCCTACAAGTGTTGTTAGAATAGATATCAAGTTAAGTAGAACCCCTGAACGATAATCTCCTTCATTGTATTATTTATTGTTGACTGATTCTGGTGAACCTGAATGTTATGAAGAGGCAATGCAGGTAGACACTAAAAAGAAGTGGGAGTGATGCATGAAAGAGGAAATGGATTCCTTGGTAAATAACCAGACTTGGGACTTGGTTGATTTTCCTGTAGGAAAAAGAGCATTGCATAATAAATGGGCTTACAAGTTGAAGGAAAAAGATGGAGGAAAAAAGAGGTACAAGGCCAGACTTGTTGTAAAGGGGTTTGCACAAAATAAAGGTATATATTTTGATGAAATATTTTCTCTTGTTATTAAGATGACTTCAATTAGTAATATTTTAAGTCTTGTGGCAGTAGAAGATTTTCATATTGAATAGTTAGATGTAAAAATAACTTTTCTCCATGGGGATTTGGGGGAAGAGATTTATATGAAAAAACCACAGGGATATGAGGTCAAAGGGAAGGAAAAATTGGTATGCAGGTTGAAGAAGAGCTTGTATGGACTAAATCAAGATCTAAGGCAATGGTATCTGAATTTTGACAGGTTTATGACATAACAAGGTTATAGTAGATGTAATTCTCATAACTGTGTTTATTTTAAAAGGATATAAAATGAAAGTTATATTATCTTGCTATTGTATGTATATGACATGCTTGTTGCAGGGTATAATATGTAGGATATAAATGTGTTCAATAAGAAATTATCTAATTCATTTGCGATGAAGGATTTGGGAGTTGCAAAGAAAATCCTTGGTATGAGAATAACAAGAGATAGAAAAAATTGCAAATTAACATTGTCTTAGGGTGAGTACATAGAGAAGGTGTTGGAGAGGTTTAGAATGCAGAATGAAAAAATAGTTAGTACACCTTTGGCCAACCATTTCAAATTAACTAAGGAAATGTGTCCCAAGATAGAAGAGGAGATATAATACATGTCTAGGGTCCCTTATTCATCAACAATTGGCAACTTGATGTATGTGATGGTTTCCACAAGACCAGATATTGCACATGCAATGGGAGTTGTGAGCATGTATATGAACAACTCGGGTAAAGAAAATTGGGAGGAAGTAAAGTGTATTCTCATGTATTTGAGAGGTACTTGTACTCATGCATTATTTTTTGGAGGTTCAAAAAATGTTCTATAGGGATATATTGATTCAGATATGACAGGTGATAAAGATGGGAGGAGGATCACCATAGGGTATGTTTTTACTATAGGTCAAATAACAATAAGTTGGATTTAAAAATTACAAAAGGTTGTTGCACTTTCAACAACAAAAACATAGTATGTTGCTACTACATAGGCTAGTAAAGAAATGATTTGGTTACAGAGTTTTATGGAGGAATTGGGAAAGAGGTAGGAGAATAACAGGTTGTATAGTGACAGTGAGAGTGCCATCCATCTTGAAAAGAACTTAGCCTTTCATTCAAATAATATATCCCTCCTTGGAGAGTGTGTTCATGATATTCCTATGATATTTTCATGGGAACACTGCTTCCTAATCGATCAATATGTCATTTTGTAATTATGTTATCTGACTGCTATGAATTTGTTTCTGTAAAATATTCAAACTACTCGAAGAATGTTTCTTTGATGTCTAGTATCTATTGTATAAACTCCCCCTTTTAAATATTTTTATTGTTGGGGGTCTCCAAGCTGGATGGATCAGAATAATGGAGGAATCTTCCCTAATGCAAAGTAATCTTCCTCTTCATCTATAGACTCATCATCTCTCTGAACTCTGACTTATTCTTTGTTTCATGTGGATTCATTATGATCTTGCACTACAATTCTCGAGAGTACAATGTCTTGGAATTGTTCTTTATTCACATGCTCTTATTTTCTTTCTTGAACTATTGCAAATCTTGCGATATCTGGGACCTGTTTTTTATTCACCTTCTCTTCTTTTCTTTCCCAAACTTTTGTGTATCTAAAATCGATGTTTACTTTCATGGAATTCTCTATCATTCTTCTACAATTCCAAGCTACGTGACCATAATTGTGGCATTTGTAACATTCATTGCTATGTGGGGCCGCATAATCATTTCTTCCTTGAACATTTATTCCATAATCCCTTCAATATACAACTTTATGTCCAAAGTTAGTACAATTAAAACAATGACCATAAAATAAATTTAGATACCTGGGAGTGAATGATATTCTTTGTGGTGTAGTCCTTCTGAATTCCTTCCTTGGATGATCACGATATTCAAATATGTTGTTTCCTTCATCATGATTGAAGCTTCTTTGTTGCTTTAATGTGGAAGGTATTCTTGAATATGTATCTCTATTATACTCATTTTTATTTGATTTTTGTTGGTCATGATTCCTTTCTTTGAGTAATTATGCATAACTCTTACCCTTATCTTCATTCTTCCTTCCTGGAAACCTAGAGTGCTTCGCTTCAACATTATTTGTTGATGAAGTGGGTGTTTCTCTATTTTCAACATTGTTGTTGAGCTTGATGATTTTAACTCTCAATTTGACAACTTCTTCTTCAAGTTTGTCAACCTATTCTTCTTTCTTCATCATCTGAATATTCATAAATTATTTTGTTATCTTTACTTATTCAAGTTGTATCTTCAAGGATATGATTTCTTCTTCATGCCTTTTTTTCTTATTGATTAAATTCAGCTTCATGTTGTTTTAAATCCTCACATAATTCCTTGAGATGATCTGTCAAAATATTCCCTCTCTTCTCTCCTTCCTTTCTTTGTGTTACAATTTAGGCTTCCAAACATTGCTTCTCTTCCATATGACTTTTGTGTCTTTCTTCAATCCTTCTGGCTTCTTCTAGTTGAGATTTTAGATTCATAATGACCTATTGGGATTCTTTGTAACTTTATTAAGAATTATCTTTGACTAATTGTTCCTCAAGAGACTTTTTTTTCCCTCTCTTTTGTCAACTCGTCTAAAGAGATGATTAATTCTACTTCAAGGTCAACTATGGATTCTTCACAATATTCTTCTTCTGAATCTATCTGAAATATATTTGTTCTTGTTCCATTCTTACATCTTCTATAGCATTCTCTGTATTTGTGATGGGAGGCTCCACAAAGTAGATATTATGTAGCTTATCCCAAATTTCTTTAGTTGATGAACATTTTCCAACTTTTTCTCTTACCATATCAGGTAATCCTTCCCAAATGAAATTCATAGCTATTTTATTGTTTCTTTTAAATTCCTTGGTTTTATTCTTCAATTTCTTTGTAGCGGTGTATCCTATAACAATTGATTTTCAAACATCATACCCTTGTGTCGCTATGAATTTTTCATCCTGATAATACACATTTCATAGTTTTGACCAATCTGACCATCAAACCATGGTATTCCATTATCTATGTATGCACTATCCATGATCTACCTTCCAGTGGTTAAATCATTTCCTGAAGGAACCTTCTCTGATACCAATTGTTGGAATACTAAGAGGGGGGGGGGTTGAATCAGTATGTGCACTTTTTCCACTTTTAACCAAAATATATAAACTTCAATTTTATTGGTAGTATATCATCAACGTATCATCTATGATTGCATTCAATAAATAATGATCATATAATCATAACCAACATCACATCAAATACATAGTACACGAGAATTTATGTGGAAACCCAAACAAGAGAAAACCACTGAATGGTTTCTTATATTTTGTCAAGAATACATTCATTGGAAGCACCAACTCCCAAATTCTCCAACTAAAACTTGAAGGAGGATACATGCCCCTATTTATAGGCTCCAACCTGAAGGAAGAAATAAATCTGTGAATTATTTGGCTCCAACTATAAGGAGGGTACAACCCCCTGATTCTCAGGCTCCAACCTAAAGGAAGCTCCAACTCCCTATGCTCTCTGACACCAACCGGAAGGAAGCTACAAACCGCTTTCCTTACCTCATCCTACCACACCGAAATATAAATGTACGCCAAATTGTCACTACCACAATCACTTCCACTTCCACTTCCATTGCAATTGTCACTGCCACTATGACATCAACATGTACCTATAAATATGTCACTATATCTGCCATTGTCATATGAGCCTATCACTGTCACCGATACTCAGCATCAACAAAACTATATTCTCTCACATGGATACCATCATTGAACCATGTACAACAACCTATATCAACCATGCGTTAATCATGCACCAACACCTATACCATACCATGCATCAACAATTCACCAACACCTGTACCAAACCGTGCATCAACAATGCACCAACACCTGTACCAAACCATGCATCAACAATGCACCAAAACATGTACCATACCATGTATCAATCATGTACAATGTATCAGTCATGTACATCAACCATCAACACCTATACTATACCATGTATCAACCATGTACCACACAAAGTACATGTTGAACCCCTTTCGTTCTTTTCTATTCCCCCTCCCTTATTCTATTTTCCCACCTCTTTTAGCACGCTTTGTTTCCCCCTTCTATTTTTCCCTTTTACCATTTTCTTTTATCAACTCTTTTTCCCTTTCTTGGTTACTATACATAACCATTTTCATGTTTGCAAACCTTCGGACCCACGGACTATTGCACTTATATTCTCCTCCATTACCCTAAGCATATGTTCGCTCATCACTTAGAATTATTTTATGTCTCAAACTTTCACTTTCATACTTTTGGACTTACAGACCTACGTGATACACTTCCACTCTCCATTTTTGTCCCGACACTTTATTTTACTTAGTCATTCCATACTTTTGGACTAGTTGACCTTCAAAATTGCATATCTCCCTTTTCATAAGAGTCACCAGCCCTAATGCCCTGCTATTACCCCTCCCTTCACATTGTTCAATGTCACATTTATTTTTTTCCCTACGGATCCAACTACCAAATGTATTATTGAGGTGATTGTTAATTAATAATGATGTTATCGAGGCTAATAATAGTTATTTTGATTTAATGTTTCCGTAAAATAAATCTAACTCAATTTCATTTCATTGTGCAAAAATTAATAGCTCAAGAAACACTGGAAATATTCCCTTGGACAACCATGAGAAATAAATCATTATGTGGGGATACCCTTAACCTCTTTTCTAGAGAAGATCAAAATTATCATTGGTCACGCTCTTTCTAACATTACGCAAAAATGATGGATAAAGAAAACAACAAAGTATGGACGTCAGGAACAATTCTTTTTGGGTGTATTCCATAAGTCTTTGACAGCAAGGGCATCATCACCTAGTGTGTCTATAAGATTATTCAGAACAAAAGAGATATTTCTTTACACAATATTTCTCCTATCTTGTTAGAACCTTCAATATTTAGAGAAATGTCGAAATTACCAGAATTGAACCTGATCTACAAAGCAGAGGAAGCAAGAAACTTCCTAAAAATAAAGAATAATTGATTGGAGCTTCTCCAGGAATATTTGTATGACCTTTCCACAATGCCTGAAGACATATCAAGAATTCAGGTGATCTCTTTAAAGGACCTCTATAAGTAAATTTCCTGGTTATTTACTCGAATTTATGCCCAGTATTATTCATAAACAATTCCTTGAATGACATTGTACATATTACATTTCATTGTGCATGAAAATGATATCTTCTACTGGGTGAATATAATCTCAAATGAAATCACTACACAACTCAGTAATTTCAAGTCTGATAAAATATTTTACATGTCTTCTTATTTTATATTTGTCATTATGTATTGTCATACTTTTGAGGGCTTAAATGTTGCTTAGAGAATTAAAATAAAAGTCGACCATGTAACTATGTAGTACCAAGATTTATTGAAACAAAGGGTCGGCCATCATTTTTATGAGGTGTATTCAAATTCCATATCTAAATTCAAGAAACTATTTTTTGGGGAAGACACTTCTTGGTTTTGGTTGGAAGCTGCATCTTTTCTAAAGGGAAGAGGGGTTGTAGAAAAAATGGAAAAATATAATATTATCATGGTTTTCTACTCTGTTGAGAAACCTGTTGG
>CBVK0100688382.1:3097-13248 GCA_900067695.1 Picea abies | reverse complement strand
AAATGTGATTCGATTATGTCGCATAAGTCGATGAATTTGTCAGGGTTTCCGAAATAGGGGAGTCCTATATCCTTCATTGCTTTGTTGATTTTACCCCAATGCTTCTTGCATTTTTCCCAATACTTTTGAATTTCCCTATGTGGTTCCTGGGACATCTTAGCCCAGTATTCAGCCGATTGTCTCATACGATCAAGATTGCTTTTTCCCAACACTGGGATGCCATGGTCTTATTTCTCTCGACCCTACTAGAATACATCGATGTATTTGAGTCTTTCTATAGCTTGCTGGGCCCTTTCATGCCATCGCTCCACATCCTTGCAAGTTGTGAGTGCCATGAGATTGTCTTCCTATAGCTCGACTATCTTCACAGTGAACAGGTGCCACTCATGTGTGAACCTATTGTAAGTCGCTTCAAAGTCGCTTCTCAGATAAACTGTGGTCTGAGTGGTTCCATTATAGTATTCAGCCAAGTGGTGCAAATGTTCTAGCTCCTTCAGGGTGGTGATCAACTTTTTTTCATCCCGTTTATCTCTATCTAGGGTGGCATCCAAAATCGTCATCCCCGTGCTGATGAGCTCAGATGTTCTGGAATTTTATGTGTTTATCATATCCTCCTCTGTGGTGATGAGGACGGATCAATCCAATGTGATTCTCCTTTTTTTCATGTTTCTTTGGACGATGGCCCTCTTCTTTCGATTGTAGGAGATCATATAGATGTCGATCAACTCATCCACTAGTTCAAGAATCTATTGATCACCCCATGTAAGTGTGTTTCTTAGATTTCTAGCGGTGTATACTTGTTCCAAAACATGTTCTTGAAATTTCTTGTTATACTCCGAGGGCTCAGCCTCTGCCTGTTGCTTATCGGGGATCTGAGAATCAAGCGAAAAAAATACGTCCGGAAAAGATCCGATACTTACTTGTGGGCAGTTGAATCACCGACTTCCTTTTGTGGGGATCCTCCTTTTGGGTTGTCCGGTTCTGACTTATCCTTTGGGTCATCATCTCGAGTCTCTGGTGCTTTGGGGTTCTTTGTGTTGGGAACATTTTCAGTTTATTTTTCCTTTCATGGGATTTCCTGGATCTGGACCTCGAGATCAGGAAAAACAACCTTCTCAGGTCCCTTTTATTCTTGGATCTGCACAGGGGTCTTGAGAGATGTCTCCGGGCTCTAATCATCGCTATATATATTCATAAATTCACTTAAAGGATTAGGCACACCTACTCCCCCTGATACTCGACCCACCTTTGGTTGAATCATCACACCTGCTGGAAATCCAGCCGATGGCCTTGTGGAATCAGGGTTACTAGACCCGTTGTTATTACCAGGGTTTATGGAATCAGGGTCGCTTGCCCCCGTTGGGATTTCTTTTGGGTTTTCAATTGGAAGCTTTGGCACTATGATGAGGTCCGAGTTATCCTACATCCACTTTATTAATAGTTGGGCTTGTTGATACATGAGCCCCCTATTCCCTGTATATCTTGAACTCCAAAGAAATTCCCAATTTGTATTTGAGCTATCGATGGATATCCCACCACTTCGACTGATATCATTTCTTCTCTTGTATTGATGTTCTCTTGAACTGTTTGTTCCATCAATGTTTCTTGCTCATCCCAACTCATAGCCTTGAATCTGGTTTCCTTGGGGTCAGCCATCCTTACCATCACCTCTTCCCAGTCTTGAGCATTTTCGGTTAAGATTTCATCCTCAAACCTGTCATGGGCATATGGCCAACAAGATGATACCTGTTGCACGTGCTTCAAAACCATGCCCTTGGGGTTGTACTTTTGAAAGTGGCTAGTCCTGAATCAAAACTCCAATTGTCTTAGCCCTTCTTTCTTGTCCTGCACGGTGTCCTTCACCATGTAGAAACCAATATGGAACCCATAGGGTATGAAGGCCTGCTTCTTAACCTTTACCAAAGTAGCATTGTAACCTTGCAGGATGCTCTGATAACAAATTTCTCCTACTATTAGTCAATCAGGGACATATACAAGTAGCAGATGAGGTGCCCCAGTGGTGCCAAAAACCTTGATGTAGGTATCACGCTCATCCATATACCAGTGGCCCACCTTCAACATAATCATTTTAGTTGTGTCTGACAACCTTGGGAATTCTTTCTTGAACAACAACAAATGAATATGTGTGATAAATTGGTCGCATATGAGAGGGTAGTATTTCTTGTACCTGTTCTCCAACAAGATGCCAAAATAAACATGGATCGGAAGATCTAAGGTATGCTAGCTTAAGTTCATTCCAGTGAAATCATTTCTGGCATAGAGGATGTCCAGAAGATAAGATGCCATGTAAAAGGATGGGGTTTCTCCTTCTTTTAGAGTTTGATTTTGTCAGATGTAGGTGCTCAACTATTTGGAGATGATTTCACCCTAGTTAAAGCCTATTCCAGAAATTTCCACGGTATACGCTAGAGGCATCCAAGCTTCTGAAAACCTGGAGCAATCATTTTCCCCATGCAATCTGTAGAGGAGAGCCATTAGATATATTTAAGGCTCTCTAGGGTTGGCTGTCAGGTACCAGCCGGAGGTCTGATTGGTGAAATTTTTATTCTCTCTCCACCAGGAAGCCATCTCCTTACTAGTATCATGCTTCTCATAGAAGCTAAAAAAAAAATCATTATTCAATCGCTCTTCTAGCTCTCTGAGCTTGTAATAATTCTTCACTTCTAATGGAAGGAAAACCTGACACAGACGATGTTGTCATTGTTAATAAAAAAAAATTGTGTGTTAGTGTGATCAATAAGCCATTTCAAGAGTTCAATGCAGGGAAATACCAGAGTCCTTCTTGCCACCATTTGTAGATATGCCTTTTGGACATTCAAGAGGGCTTCATCCTCAAGTCTTCTCGTATTAGGATCGCTATGCGGAGTATATTCAGGGAGTTCTTCTCACTTAATATTATTGAAAATTTATTCCCAAAGAGGGAATACTGTCTTGGTCCCAATGTTCACCTTTGTGTCTCCAAAGGCCGAGGGTTGATCAAAATCTTTCTTGGTGGTAGTTTTGATGACGGGCATTGGTTTTGAAGCAAATTCCAATTGTCTCGCCACCGCTGGGGAGGAAACTTCTCCTACATCTAGTTCCTATAGATTTGGAGCTCTCAAATATTTCCTGGTGGTGGGTTTCTTTGGAGGCATCGTTCTTATAACACTTGCTAAATTGTTTTTTTTATACTCACTAGACCTTGGAAGTTATCCCTAGACTTCTCATTTCTCTCCTCTGGATGATCCGGATTCCTTCATGCACAAAAATGGGTGAGATTCAAAACAATTTACCATCGAAACTCTACAAATAAATTCTACGTGGGTTGATGGCGGAGGCACGAGGGGAAAAATGAATTGTATTGGCAGGTTCCAACAGTCCTTTGATTCGTGCACAAATTAGAAATTAGTGAGAGATTCCAGAATTAATTAACCTTTAAATGCATCATATCTAGCCTATCTCATAGCCAAAACGTCCCATTGCGTCATCTTCTTAGTGGGTTGATCGGGAATCAGCGGTATCCTTATGCATGTTTCTGTCGGTATCCTCCTGAGAAAACTTCTGATGCCAATTGTCTTCATCGTATGGTATTGATGTGGCGTCGCTGAATCAAGATATTGGGCACTAATGGCTGAGAACTTAACTTATGGGTAACGGTCGTACTCAAGGCTTATTGAATAAAACCTAGAACTCAGCTTGTGGGTAAGGGTTCATTCAGGACTTCGTTTACATCGATCGCGCTAAATTGAGCTAGATATTGCAACTGGCGATGCCGGGTGAGTATCAAGGATTGGCTTTAAAAAATAAATGCGTAGTTTCTTCGGGGGTTATCATCCTTCAAAACTCCCGATGCCGAAAACATCTTGGAGGTCGAAGATTATTATTTCTTTTTTGTTCAATGCTTATTCTTTAACCTTTCGCCGATGCCAAATTAATTGGTCATCGATGATATTGTTGGTGGTGCCTATCGCAAAATAAATTTTGTGTCTTCCTACACCGACGAAGATCGGGGTTCGACAACTTTGATCCTCTCTAGTGTTTTTTTTCATGCTCAATCCTTCCTGATGTCGAAATCCTTAAGCGCGTCCAGGAAAAATTTGACTTTCACTTCTTTGATTTAGATATTCATCTTTTAATTTAATGATTTTCACATGTCCAAGAAATATTTTTAAATACTTAATGAGAAACAAAAGAGATAAGAAAAGGACACATTTTTCATATGAGAAAACGTCAAAATATCAAGTGGTACCCAAAAAGTGAGATTTTACATAGAATTTTTAGGGTGTGTTGAGTGCTCAACAACACCTTGACCTCCTTTTGCATTGATACTTGGGTTTTATACCACTCAGGATGTCTGATGGTGTGAAAATACTTGAGTGACATGACTGCATTAAATGTGTCACTAAGTGCCATATATTCCTTCAAACAATCAATAAACTCCTCATCATGTCCTTTCTGTCTTGTATTCCATATCTTTCCAAAATCAACCTAATTTTTCCTCATAGATTCAAGAAAAGAGTGCATTTGATCTCTTAGAGTAGACATGATTCCCAACTGAAATTATGATCTGAATTTGATTACCTGGAAACAAGGATCAATTTCCTAACATGCTAGTAGGATTTTGGGCTTTGATACCACTGTACTATTCCCACTCAATTTTTTTTTGATTTCCCTTAGTCTATTGTGTAGGTACTATGTCAAATAGTTTTCTATTGTGTATATATTATGGGTGTGGCTAGTGTTATAGTCTTTACAAACAATTTGCAACAATTGGAAATGTGTGTGGCATATACAAATAACCAACAATGCTATAATGATAAGAAAATAATCAACATAAACATATAAAATGAACCTGAATGCTCATTTATTTCTTGATTCTGGGATGATATGTAAAAGTAACAGTTCACACTATGATATTCACATTATGAAACAAGTAATAGAAATAATTTCTGACATGAATATTTATTATACAATCGATTGTACGTAAATGAAGAGTACAACAATAACACAAGAGAATACATGCATGTAGATGTGAATGTATGCAATAATTAAGTCAGTAATGGAATATCTGATAAATAATATTGGTAAGTCTAGCTCTCTAAAATACAAATGCACCCAATATAGTCAACAAATCATCCCCACAACAACTCTGGTTCTGGTGTAAGGAAATCAACCTTTAGGAATGGAGAATCGACCCCATATGCAACAATGATAGTCTGCCTCAAAGCGAAATGGTCCAGCTCTAGTTATGCATCCTCCACCAATAGAATCAACTCCTTTGCTGAAGAAATATGACCCACAAAGGAAGGCACAACCTCCCATAGTAATCTCATCCACTACAAACAAGAGAATCATTCTAGCTGGGAAGATTTGGACCCCCAATAATATAAAAATGATCGACATTTGGGTAACTCAACCCTCTTAAATAAAATCAACCTCTACAAGAAACCTCCACTAACAAAAGATGAGATTTGAGCTGCAAGCAAAGAAAACTTAATCACAGTGTGAAGAAATTCTCCATGAATGAAGCACAATAGGGAGATATGGATGATCTCCTTTCAATGACCTTCTAGGGTGGATAGTGTCACCACCAAAACCAATCTCATAAATTTCTCCTAGGGTTTTCATCCCAAGAGTTCCAAATCCACAAGAGCTCTCTCAACTTAGTTTTAGAAATTATCAAGTGAATAATGAGAAAAAGGACACCCTCATTCTTCTTTTAACTTTTTTTTGACCCTTTTGGACCCATTTAACCTTTTAATAAAGTAAAATGACTTTATAAAATTAAAGTCACTTAAAACACCCCTTTTTATTAACCCATTTTTAATGTCAGAAAGTGATTAATTGTTTTTTACGACATTCCTGGACGTTAGAGTCCCTTTTTCATCATCCCAACCTTTATATCTTTTCATCTTGGTTCCAACGAGCCATTGCATGAAGGTATCCACTCATATAATATGATCCATATAATACCTTTAGTGTATTTAATTAAATTATGCTCAATAATAATCCAAAATTACAAAAATTGTCGAAATGCCACAAAACCAAGAGCGAACTGTGTGGAAATTATCTTGATGATGAAAGATGGTGAATGGACTAGTCTGGGCCCCATATAACCCCTCCAAATCACTTGAGCTCATTATTAACCTCATTTTACCCCTCTGGTCAGGTTGACATAAGCTCATAAGGCCGCCTTTGACTTCAAAGAAGGGGAATCCAAAAATGGGGAGATTACAAAAGATCATTTGTCTCCTTTTCAGATCAATAATGGTCTGGTTATCAAAATCCCAATCATGTCCAAGTAACACTGGATAAGGTTTTCTATCATCCAATATATCGATTACTTCAAAATATATTGTGTTGCACACTCCATCGATATTAACATTCACCCTTGCTAGTCTTCCAATCAAAACAGTCTTGTGTTGATTTTCTAGCCTCAACTGAATAGGTGACCATATAAAATTTATTTTTTCCATCATCTCCCATGTATTCTTTGGAAGGATGTTCACATGATATCCTAGATCCAATATGATATTATCCATATCATAGTCTCCTATCCGTGCATGAAGTTGAAATTCCCTATTCATCCTTTTCTTGCATTGTACCTGGTTAACTTCTTGCTGTGCAACATGTGCTTCTTTATATTTCTTGCATTGGCCGATCATCCCGCCCAACACATTTAATCTAATTTCATTCTTTATTTTTTCTAAACATCTCTTTAAGAAACTCTTCAAAGTACTTTCCTTCTCAACTGGATTTCTGTAATCAAGTGGTCATATGCTGGAGGCAAGTCATACACATGTGTCATAGTCGACGCTCCCCATTCTATTTCTAACTACTCCTTCCTTTATTTCTTATATGTCTCTCTCTCTCTTTTAGAGGGTAAAATTTCAAAGGATATTCTACTACTTTCTTAACCCACTGTTCGGTCCAATTTCCTTGTTCTATCACATCAATTCCTATTCTTTCTCCTCCACATGTAACTTTTTCTACCCTTGGTCGATCGTCGTGTTCTTCCACTTCTATCATCTGTACATTCTGGTTCCTTTTTTTTCTGCCACTTCATGATCAAATATGGACATTATTCCATTGCATGATCCAACTATCTATGGTATGTGCACGTCGTGCAAGGATTCTGACAATCTTGCACCAAATGCCTAGTCTGGTTACAATTATAATAGATAATCATTCTTCTTCCTCTTCTAAACCCTCCTCTTCCCCGACCTATGAATCCTCCTATTACTCCTTTATCATAGCCCCTCAAAGTATTATATGGTGATACCCCTCATTCTAATCCATCTTCCCCTTGAACTTTGTATGTATCCGAGGTGTGTTCTCTCATTAGATCGAGTGCATGACAATTCTATTTTTCATGTCCCGCAGACTTACAAAAATTACAAAATAAGCTTATGGAAGTTCTCTAATACTTTTGCATGAAAGGATAGGAAATTGGGTGATGACCCATCGTTCTACATATCTCACACCATACCCCTACTCCCATGGTTGAGGGATTCATATCTTCTATAGCCAAATAATCTACAAAGGCTGGACACTTTTTCTTATGTTTTCATTCATTTATACATGTAACACACTAGACTTCTTCGTTCTTTTCCTTCCCTTTAGAAATCTCATGAAAATTAATTGTCAATGATGCTAACTGTGACTAAACTTGATCCATCCCTGCGCCATTCTCTCCTATAGGGGATGCTTCCAACTTCATGCCCATATCTAGTGCTTTTGACTATGACATAATCTTTTATTGTGTCAATAGGTAGCGTATATGTGGTAAAAATCCCACAATTAACCATTCCCTATGATTCTTGTCTAGAATCTAGAAGGTCAATCGATCCATCAATATCTTGAATCTCTTATCAAAATACCATACTGATTCATTCTACAACTTCTTGATATCTTTTAGTTTCATAATACACTACGACTCATACTTTGGTTTTTGGAAATATTTTAACATATATTTCCTGATGTCTTCCAATGTTCTGGCTCATCCCACAGGTGCAGTGGAATGATACTTCATATACCATAGTAACACACAGTCTTTGAATGTTATCACTAACTACACGATTTTGATATCATCATCCTAGACATTATTCACGGTCCATATTTCTTCATAGAAAAACATGTTTTGTTTCATATCTTTTGTCCCTACTCCGTGGAAGATAAACATTCTCAAAGTGGGATCTACCCTCACCATTGTGTACTATGCAATATTCTTCCTTAGTGTCACTAATTGAATATGGGTTGTCATACTACTTCCACTACTATTAATACCTTTAATGCTATCCTTGTTTCCTTCACTAACTTCAAGTGTTCATGACAAAGTTTCATATCTTACCTTAGACCTCGGAGATGCACACGAGGTCATGGGTTCGACATAGAGTTTTTCCTGAGTGGGGCTACTAGGATGTAATGGATCTCCTTTTGCGGGATTGATATGAACATCCTTTTCCTTCTCCTTCCTTTATTTTCATGTTATTTTGTTGGCACAGGGGTAGACCCAGGGTTAAGTTCTAATAGTGCACCGACAAGCCCTAACTACTGGCCCTTTTGGCAACACTTGCGAAGAAGATGCAGTCTCACCCGAAGTAGAGCGCACCAACAAGCCCTAACTATTGGCCCTTTTGGCAACACTTGCGAAGAAGATGCAGTCTCACCCGAAGTAGCAATAGGGGGTTGAAGGAAACAGGTGTCTACAACCAGAGGAAATGTATGGTGGATCCAAGACAACAACACACATCAATATAGTTACTCTTTATCTCCCTTAAACCTACTACACAAGTTATATCTCAAATCTAACACAATGATGCAATAACAATAGAACATAAAGAAAAAGAACACACCATCAATCACACTGGACAACAAGATATGTGTGGTTCACCCTTTCCCTAGGGCTACATCCACATAATTGTGTTTCTTGATATATTATGTGAAAACATACAGTTCTATATGTGTTATTAGCATGCATATCTCTCTCTCTTCTCTATCTCCCCTCCCTGCACACCCAGCTATAAGGTTGATATTCACACCTAGTTGAAGATTTTTACAATACATAATGCTCTCACACACAATACACCTTAGTATCAACAACAATGATCATATACAATAACAACAACAACAACAAGAGGAAAAACCATCCTAGGTCCTCTAGACATTTATTTATACATTACAATGACCAATGTCTACGTGTCAAACCCTAGATCCAAAACGATAGGTGTCTAAAACCCTAGGTCCACTTGACCTGTGTTTTCAAGGCTTTGCCAACCTGTCTTTCCTTCTTTTCTGTGAGGTGCTCCAAAGCACTCGTTGACATCTTCTTCCACTTGCTGATTTGTCCACAATCCATCTTCCTTGATGATTTGTCATCCTCGATCTCCTTGTTCAACGGATAGATTTCCCTTACTTTTCTTCTTCTTTAACCACTTCAACCCAATATCAGTCAATGTGCCTTCCACGTAGTTCATATTTCTCCTTTCTTCCTTAATATTCACCTTCTTCCATAACCAAGGGCCACCAGGACCCCAACACTCACATGTGACTCGTCCTGAGGCACTTCATGTCTGAACCTTCTATTTCACTTCGACTTCAGACTGCATGGAGAAGCCTGTGCTTTCTGCTCTCTCCCTCCCTTCCTTGTGCATACTGTCTTTTCTATGTTTGGTACCTAGTTTCAACTGCACCTGGTACCTGTACCCTTCTTCTTATGCTTTTACTGAGAGTTGCGAGGCAATTGGTTGTCGTAGTACAATTTAAACCAGCTCCCATTTACCAAACCTTCCTTCCATTCTCCCTTCAAAGTTTTCAACTGCGCAACTCCTCCTTCTATAACGTAGGCAACCTCATATGGCCCAAGACAATGTGTCATGAACTTCCCTAGATGCTTCATGAACTTGTTGTCATATACCAATACTAGATCTCCTTGCTTAAAGGCTTTCTTCTTGATATGCCTATCATGGTAGGCTTTTTCTTGTTCCTTCTATACCTGCTAGTGAAATCCTGCAATAAATATGTCTTCATCTAGTTCTACCAACTGTGCAAGTCTGTCTTTCACAACACTAGTGTCATTCATATCTATAAATGCTGCAATAATTAAGCTAGGAACTAAATATTCCATAGGTATGACTGCTTCTAGACCATAA
>CBVK0100688381.1:0-19359 GCA_900067695.1 Picea abies | reverse complement strand
TGATTTAAACCATCAAATGTGGGCAGATTGCTTACTTCTGTGCCGATCCAGTGAACTTCCTTGGTCAATCTAGCACACCTCTACACAGAAAATTCATACATCTTGTTCTTCCAGTTCTCTATTGCTTCTTCTGAATCTGGTGAGCACGCACTGTCACTTTGTCAGCTTAACTTCCCATCTATTGTAGGATTAATGTAATACTGTTGTCTTGCTGTCAATTTGTAGATATTTTCTAGCTCATATGCGTGGTCTTCTTCTCTTATAGGATTTATGTATATGCGACCTTCATCAGGATCTAGAGGTGCAAAAACCCTAAGGCCATCACCTTCAAATTCCATTCTTATTTTATTTAAGTAGACAACAATATAATTATTGAAATCCCAATCAATTCCTATCAATGCAGGATAAGGACAACTGTCATCAAATATCTCAATCACCTCAAAATCCACAAATGTACTTACCCCATCGATGTCCAGCTTCATCCAGTGCCAACAGTCGTTGTTGTACTGGTACAATTTCTTCAAAGTCTGATAAAAATGTTTGTAAATGATTTAAACTATCAAATGTGGGCAGGTTTCTTACTTATGTGCCAATCTAGAGAACTTCCCTGGTCAATCTAGTACACATCCTCATAGAAACTTCATAAATTTTGTTCTACCAGTTCTCTAGTGCTTCTTCTGAATCTCATGAGCATGCGTTGTCACTTCTCCAGCTTAAGTTCCCATTTGCTGTAGGATTGATGTAATTCTGTTGTCTTGTTGTCAATTTGAATATATTCTCTAGCTCGTATGCACAATCTTCTTCTCTCATAGGTTCTGTGTATCTACGACCTTCATCAGGATCCATAGGTGCAATAACCCTAAGGCCATCACCTTCAAGTGTCATTCTTATTTTCTTTAAGTCAACAACAGTATAATTATTGAAAGCCCAATCAATTCCTAACAGTGCAGGATAAGGACAACTATCATCAACTATCTCAATCACCTCGAAATCCACAAATGTCCTTACCCCGTCGATGTCCACAGGGACATGCTCCAGTATTCCAAAGGGGCTTACTGCCTGCTGATTAGCCATCCTAAGTCTGATAGGGGAATATATCAATTTAGGTTTTCCCATCCGTGCATAGGTATGCTTCGTCATAACATTGACTTATGACCCTAAGTCGAGGACCACATAATCTATGTCATAATATCCAATCTGTGCATTCAGGTGTAGTTCCTTATTTTTCCTTCTCTTTCTGGATATTTGATGTACTACTTTGTTCAACAGAGGAGATATCCTACCTATCTCATACTGTCTAATCAAATTTTGTAGTTATTGTATAACTCTTTTATTCTTAATCAGATTAATGCAAGTACATAAGAATTCCATAATCTTGCTTACCTCTTTTCCTTCTCCAAGTGATGCAGACTGATCAAATGCCAAAGACATTCCACATTCTCTCACTTCTGTTTGTGTCTTTGATGAAGAAGCCTAATCTCTTCCAAATTATTTTCTTGCCTCTTCAAATGTCTTTTTTTCTTCCCTCGGATTGAACAACTGTGTCTTCTCTGCAGCTCTTCTGACCCCTGATTCTTCTATAGTCTTTCCTAGAGTCACCTTGTCTTCTCCTGTAACAATGTCTCCTCTCATGATAACAACAACTCTAGGATCCTCTCCGCGAGGTTCTGCTGAGATTAGTTGTACTTGCTGGTTTCCTCCTCGTCTCTCCTGAAGTTTGGCTAACAACACTGGGAAATCTTCAATAACATGTTCAAATGAGTTGCAGTAGCTACAAGTGGTACAAGGGTTCTGATAGTCCCTTGCCAAGTGACCTGGATGTGCACAGTTATAAAAAATGATCTGACCTCAACTTTGAACCATGCCTCCTCCTCATCCTTGTCCTCTTAATCCGCCACGAGGGTTGAAGTTTCCTCTTCCTGGAGAGTTAAATTGCACAGTATTTCCCTCCTGGTGCACTTTTCCTTGAATTCGATATGTGTCTCTTGATCTTTCTTGCAAGAGGTCATAAGCCCTACATTCTTTCTTATCGTTCTCCATAGATTTACAAAATGTGAAATAGAGGTTTGTAGGTGTCTGGACATATTTTTTCACATAGTAGCATTCACTAGGGCGATGTCTATTTCTACATGCCTCGCACTAGGGTAGAGTAACCTGGTTCAAAGGGCTCGGAGCCCCAGAGGCCAAGTATTCATGAAATAGGGGACAATTCTCCTTATCATGGCCTTCTGATTTGCATGATACAACAGATCTCGTCTCTTTTATCTTTTTCCTTGTATTTCTTCATATCTTCGACCTGTAGAGATAAACTAGTTAGCTGACTCAAAATTTGGTTCATACCTGAGCTGGATTCTCCCATAGGGGATGATTCTAGTTTCATGGAAATCTCCAATACCTCAGCCTACGAAGTGATATTATGTTGCATCAGAGGGACTCTGATGTGTGGCAAGAGAGAGGAAATGAACCATTATTTATTCTGTTCATTTCGAATCTGAAACCTTTGATCAAACTTCCACATGGGTTCAACTACTCTTTGCTTGATTTCTTTCATCTCTGTTATGCACTGTGACTTCGACTTGGGTTTCTTGAATTCGAAAATCAACACAGTCTTAATGACATTCAACGGTTTCGGTTGTACAACTCCTTGTACAAATTTCATGTACCATCTTAGTGCGCAATCTCTTAGGGTAGTACTAAACTGATCTCTCTTAAAAGTTTCTTTAGTTACATTCTTAATACTCCACACAACTTCGCATAAGAACCAATGCTGATCCGGATCTTCAGATCCATCTCCCCTAAAGGTGGCTAACCTCATTTCATCTTCCATAGATCTTCCTCGATTTCTTGAGTGAGTATGCACTGAACCCCTTGTACCAGTGCTATGAGTGCTCTGATAATTTAGGTTACTCTGGTTACTTAATGTTGCTAAAACAACAGGAGGAGTGATAGTACTTACTTCAACAACAGGTGTAGTTCCTAAAGTTTTTGATTTTTCTCGACGAGGTTCTGCAGTATGTTATTTCTCTTCCCTAGCAAAATATGAATGTTCCTCATTCAAAAACTCTTCTTCTTCTCCATTGTATAACCCTTTGTCCTGTGCCTGTGGCTTGTGACCCTGCTCAAATAGGTTCACTAGAGGAAATTCTCTAAATTATCTCCCACTGTGTGTGTGTCCAACCTATGTGTCGTTGTCGATGTATAAGTTATTGAACATTAGCCTTTCGATCTGGCCAACTACTGTATCTTCAAGATGTTATTCTCATGCAATAACATCTTGATCTTCAATTGAAAAAAGTGTAAAATTTTTCCTCTAGGTCCCTTAAAGAAATATCTCTCTGCTTGGATATACGACTCTATTCTGTCAATAGAAAAATCGGTAATGTACCCTCCAATAGTGCTATCAAACCAATGATCTAATGCTCTTGACATGGCGTTGTCAACTCTCTTGACCTTCTTTATTAGTGTCAACATCCAAACTACATGTGGTCTAAATGTGATCTCAAACTGGGTATCTACTAGTCTGGATAACCACTCATATATCTCCTTATGAATTCCTCCAAAGAAAATCTCATGTATATCAGTAAAGATATAACTTCCCAACCAATCCTCTATGCTAAGATTAGGGTTCTTATTCTGAGCTTCAGTGAAGTCTCTCTCTTGTTTTTCTATCCACTTCTGAATCTCTGTCTTCGATGGAAACCACCTTGAAATTCCCTCAAGAAGATCCCGATCCCGACAACGGAACCATTTGTTGGCATAGGGGCAGACCCAGGGTTCAGTTCTAACAATGCACCAATAAGATGTAACTACTGGCCCTTTCAACAACACCTACGAAGCAGATGCAGTCTCACCTGAAGTAGCAATAGGGGGTTTCAGGACACAGGTGTCTACAACCAGAGGAAATGTACGGTGGATCCAAGGCAACAACACACAACAACCTAGTTACTCTTTATCTCCCTTAAACCTATTGCACAAGTTATATCTTAGATCTAACACAATGATGCAATAAAAGTAGAGCATAAAGCAAAAGAAAACAACATCAATCACACTGGAAAACAAGATATACGTGGTTCACCCTCTCCCTAGGACTACGTCCACATAACTATGTTTCTTGATATATTATGTGAAAACATACAGTCCTATTTGTGCTCTTAGCTTGGAAATCTCTCTCTCTTCTCTATATCCCCTCCCTGTGTACCGAGATGCAGGGTTGATCTTCTCACCCAACTAAAGATATTTACAATACATAATGCTCTCACACACAACACTTCTCTCTCGCACAATACACCTTAGTATAAAAAACAGTGATCATCTACAATAACGACGACGATAACAACAACAAAAACCATCCCAAGTCCTCTAGACCTTTATTTATACATTACAATGAACAACGTCTAGGTGTCAAACCCTATATCCAAAACCCTAGGTGTCTAAAACCCTAGTTCCACTTGACTTGCGTTTTTAGGGCTTTGTCAACCTGTCTTTCCTTATTTTCCACGAGGTGCTCCAAAGCACTCATTGGTATCTTCTTCCTCTTGCTGAGTTTTCTAGGATCCATCTTCCTTGATGATTTGTCATCCTTGATCTCCTCATTCAATGGATAGCTTTCCCTTACTTCGCTCCTTCTTTTATGCTTCTTTAACCACTTTGACCCAATATCAGTCTCTGTGCCTTCCACATAGTTTGTGTTTCTCCTTTCTTCCTTAATATTCACTTTCTTCCATAACCAAGGGCTAACATATTCCTTCTATCTAGAGCACTACATCAATGTCTCTTTCCTAAAACTCATTTTTCTTCCCTTTTCTATCAGCCACAATCTGATTTTGATATCATTTTCCACGGTGTAACACTCCAATATCTTCTTCTATCACACCTTATTCTTTTCTTGGAATTCTCATCCCATCAATTCCTTATTTATTCTTTCCTTCATCCCTCTACTCCATACTCATAGACCATCTCTTGGTCAGCCCCCTCCCCCCTATGTGCACTAAGGCACCTAGCTACTAGGGCAATCATATTCCAACTTCAGAACCCCCTTATCACACAACAATATTTTTACCCAAGTAGACAATGATTTCAAATATATTCCACGCAGACCTTTAAAGAAATCCCTCTCAATAACATTGTATGAATATGTATACTCTATAGAAAACCTAGTAATATAACCCCCCAATACACTATCCATCCATAAATAAACTATGCACAAGATATGATTACTTACAATATTAACTTGCTGGATCAACTCAGGGATCCAAATCCTTAGAATAAAAATGCATAATGTTCCATTCTTTTCAACTAACCTCTCTAACCACTCATCCAAACCTATTGGGAATTCAACAAAGAAAATCTCATGTAAGTCTTTAAATACATACCTCTATAACCACTACTTTGAGATGATCAGTAGGTTCTTATTATGATCTATGGAAAAATCACGTTCCTTCATATCTAACCACCATCCTATCTCTTCCTTAGTTGGCCTCCACATTCCCTTCAGTTGAAAATCATGGTCTCGACAACAAAACCATTTGTTGGTGCATAGTGGGAAGAACTAGGGTTCAACGTGAATTTTTGAACAAAACCTTGAGATACCAACCCTTTCAGCATCACCCACAAGTAGGTGAAGTATCACCCGAGGTATCTATGGGAACTGCAGGAACCATATTTCCATAGTGATGAAGGAATGGGAGAAAGTCCTTATAACCATTCTACCTAGCGTTTGTTCAAGATTCCTTATATCATGTGCGCAGAAACATAGTAACATGTAACATATTCATGGTAAAATAACATATATCATATGCACACAGTAAACCAAACATTAAACATATCATAACACATAGACACCATGATTAACATGGTTCACGCAGGATGGGCTACGTCCACAATGACCGAATTCTTATTATATTATTCATAACATCCATTACAAAATATGCACACTGTGCTCATACATTATGTCTCATACAAAATGATCTTGTCATTCTCTTATTCTCCTACTCACTATCTATCTCCGTATTCCTCTATCTCTTCGTCGCTCCCTATCTATCCCAAAACCATTATATATTTATACAATTACAATGGGGATTATCCCATATCAATGGACCCAAAATTCCCAATGGATTCCAACAATCTTCCTTATTTTGTGCACATTGATCCGTGCATTCTAAAATATGCCAACTGTCCTTCCTTATTTTGAATGTGCTTGTCCTTGGCCAACCTGTCGCTCTGTTCGCATTGTTTTCTCCTGAACAGTTCCCAAAAATGGTCCCCAAAATCTTGTCCCAACAATATTCAAGCATGCTTATCTATAATTAGATGGAGGGTAGTGATGGAGATGCTCTATATTGGTTTTCTCTTTTTACAAATATTAAAAATAATATTTGATTTAGGGAATCAGAGATTCAAACTATTGTTGTAGATTTAGGAAATTATTTCCCAATCTCTTTGTGGCTTTTACAATATTTTTACGTAGAATTACATGAATACGGAAAAAGAATAACTACAAAATATTATTTAGAACTTGAATTGAGTCCAGTGGAGGGAATAAAAAAAGATGTTTCTGCAAAGAATGAGATACATGAATCTATTCCAACCATGTTTCCTATGCAAGAATGTTTCACAGTCGTGTTCCTAGTAAATAAGGAACATGATATTTAACAACTTGTCTAGATTTGTGTAGAGAAGGTGTGTTTGGAATTCATGTAGGTATTGGTGCATTGACAAATTTTATTATTGAGAAAACAATACCCAAGCAATTTGGATCAATAATTATGGTTGGTCCATTATCTATAGAGTTGACACAATCATTTATAAATGCTTTAAATGTTGGAGGTGTTAGCACTCTGTAAATTTGTTTATCTGATAAAAAAAAACGACAGAGGTAATTTTTTCAACCAACTTTAGGTTGGATTCTGACCCTTCCAACCAAAGAGGGCTCTCTTGGGCATACAACTATTTGAGGTAATCAAAATATTTGGCAATGCATGTGCAAAGGTCAGATTCTGCCATGGTATAAAATTTAAAGGTGGTCGGACAAAACAGAAGAGCAGGGCCATTGGGAAATGGGGTCCATTCCTGAAAACGTATGAAGAGTTATAAGCTATGTATTTCCAAAGGGAAAAGAGGAAAAATAGGTATGATGTTCAACCAAATAAGTAATAAGAGATGGTAGAGGAAAGGAGAGAAAAATATACTATCAGAAAGAGGGTATCCTCTGAATTCACTGCTTCCCTGACAGTTCTAGGATCATCATCACTAATAGATCAAGCAAAATTAGCACAAAAATCAAGTGGACTATACCTTTTTGGGTTGCCTTATTACCTCATTGATCTCCTCAATACTGGAGTATGAGGTTCTTCTTCCTCTTAGTCATCTTCTTTTGTTGATTCAGATTTTGCATCATCCAATTCAAACTCTATTTTCTTAGGTTCTTCTTGCATTGGCGACAATTCCTGTTTGGGAACATCTTTAACCTTTCTGAAGACAACATATCGACTATAAACAATCTTCTTAGTTTCTGGGTTCCAAAGCTTATAACCTTTCATACCATCTTTATAACCAATAAAGGTAAACTTTTCAACTTTATTATCTAGCTTACTCCTATTTTTCTTTGGAATATGTACATAAGTATCACAACCAAACACTCTGAGATGTTCAAGGGAGGGTTTTTTACCATTCCATACCTCATGCGAAGTTTTGTCCACCAACACTGATGAGGGTGATCTATTTACCAGGTAACATGCAATACCCACTGCCTTTGTCTAGAATTCTTGTCCTAACCTGGCACCACTGAGCATGCTCCTTGCTTTTTCCATCAACGTCAGTTTTATCCTTTCTACAACCCCATTTGTTCAAGGTGTGTATGGAGTAGTCTTGTACCTTGCTATACCACACTTCTTACAAAACTCTTCAAATTCATTACCACAAAATTCTCCACCATTATCTATCCTCAACACCTTTATTTTCTTCTCTGTTTGATTTTCAACTAGAGCCTTAAACTCTTTAAATTTATCAAATACCTTTGATTTGTTCCTAAGAAAATAAATCCACATGTTCCTTGAGAAATTGTCTATGAATGTGTAAAATCCCCCACCTCTTGATGAAGAGGTCCAGAGAGACTCAATAGTCTATCTATCCCCACTAGACTATAGTCTTAGGCATCATGAGGACAAAGTCAACCATAAGACACTTCCTAAACATTAACATTCTATCACTAAGTTGACTTTGTGTCAAAAAGGGTAACTCAACGAAAGAAAAGAAAATGTGAGTTAAAGTTAAGAGTTAACCCTAGGGGTTAATTAACTCAACAGATGAATAGAATGGAGCTCTAAAAGAAAGGGCAGGGTGCAATTCTAAAGCATTCTGGATTATTATCATATTTTTCATTGGAGCTCTTGAGCACAAGCAGTTTTGAGGGTTTTGAGTCTAAAAACCTAGAGATCAACTCGATGGTGAAAGATTCCACCTTCCTTGATCCAAGCTTGGTCCCATAGGTGAAACAATCTTCCCACGCCATTCTACAGTGTTGCAGGGGTATGATCTAGTGGCAGAGGCAAGCTAGTGCACAACCTAGGGGGTTTCCAGCTAGGTGGGCGCACCACATTGAGGATTTTAGTTCGATCTGATTAAAGGAGGGAACTTCTGGGAAAAGGAGCATCTGGGTTTTCTTCGTATGGTCCCTGACATCATTTCTAGTCTATTCTGGAGGAGGTTATCCCGACAGTTTATTTCCTGGAGCTTGGCACGACTTGGAGGAGAGAGGGGTGCACTGCAAGAAGTGGTTTATTTTATTTAGTGGCTTGAATCTTCATAGATCATCTTGAGATTTCATCATCTTGTTTGTACTGGCCTGATCTATCATTCCGGATATTTTCATGGCAGTTGGAGGCTCCTAGAAGGGAGAATGAAATCTAGGTGATTCAGTCAAACCAGGGGGGCACAAACCATTTGAGGGTTTGCTCAGTTGGAGGGAAAAAACTTCTCCTTTCAGTTGGAAACTTGGTCATAGGGTTTCTACTAGCCCAATATACATCCCGAGCAAGTTTGGAGGCATTTGGAGCACAGAAAGAGGAGGTCCAAAACTTAAGGGTTCATCAACAGTCAGGGCAGTGCGCAACTCAACCAGTTGGAGGTGTTCTACAGTCTATTGGGTCAGGATCTCGTATCTTCAGTCTTCTCTTGTAGTTGTTCGCCTTTGGAGGCTTGGATATACTTCTCAGACAACCTTTGGGAAGCTATTATAATTGTATTGATTATTATTGTATCAGTTGACAACCCATCTTTGATATTATTGGGGTTTTCTTCCAGATCTACAGATATCTTGTACAAGGATCTATCTACTATCTAAATAAAGGTTAGATCTGATATTATTGATCCTATACAGGTGTTCTTTATTGTATCTTGTCTTGTTTATGTCATATGCTTCAGATCTATTGCTTAATCAACATCAAGCAAACCTTAATGCATAACTCCATGAGTAAACGTGCAAACACATAAGCAAACATAACAACAGTGAGCAGTTAGCGTTTTGAGCAAAAAATTGGCTTGGGAACATTACAGTGGTATCATAGCATTGATCCTCCCAGCTTGTGGGGATTATCGCATGCAGAAGTTCAATGGTATTTACATGGGCAGACGCAGGAAGTGGACAGGTGAAACAAAGGCAGAGATGGAGGGTTCAGGTGAGGACAGTGAGCCATAGATTCTAGCAGGTTTCGCCAAGGAGTTACAACACTCCATAAATGTGACACAAAGTTCCCTTGTACATCATCTGAAGGAAAACCATGAATCTTTGTGCAGGGGACAAATGGAAATAATAAAGACTTTGGAAAGAGTGAATTCCAGCCAAGAGAAACTTGCGCAACTGCTATTACAGATGACTCATGCAGGGAAGGGTCCAGAGGTTTATACAAATAGGGAAGCTAGTGGATCTCATGGGGAAACTAGACTTCAACATGATCATAGCCCTCGTTACCACGCTGAGGGACAGAGCTATGGAGGTGGATCACCTCAGGGGCCAACACATAGTAGGGCCACCCCTAGACCATATCTACCTACATTCCTAGATAATCAGCCACAACGCAACTATGAGAATGAGATTGAGGACAACTTTGAAAAGTATGCTAGGGAGTATCATGCCTTGGGTGTGAGTTTCCAGAGGCAAGTCACGTTGGATCAGTATTGTGGAATTAAGTTTCAAGGTAAACCTAATCGCTATCAAAGGCCCAACTATGAATTGGAGCGCGGGTAGGCAAGATGAAGATTCCTTACTTTGATGGGTCTTCTAAGGTGTCTACGCAAGCATGCGTGCAGAAACTTGATACCTACCTACAACTTAATCCCATGAGGGATATGGATGCCATCAAATTTTCCACCATATACTTGGAGGGAAGGGGTCATGATTGGTGGTACCATGGGTTGACCACACTAGGTCACAATTAGATCACATCCTATACAAAGTTTACATAGAGGCTCATTGACAGGTTTGACCAGGGGGACTCAAAGCTACCTTTTAGGGATCTCACACAACTCAGACAGACAGGATCACCAGAGGTTTACATAGAAGAGTTCCAAAGGATAACATTTATGGTACATGATGTGTCTCAATAGAGACTTATGATGCTCTTCATAGAAGGGTTGATGGAGTCCTTGAGGGGTTGGGTCAAGGATTTTAAGCTTACCAACTTGCATGATGCAATTTGGAAGACCAGGGACTTAGGGTCAACAGTGTTAGCACTCTGTAAATTTGTTAGGCTGATAGAACAAACGACAGAGGTAACTGTTTCAACCAACTTTAGGTTGGATTCTGACCCTTCCAACCAGAGAGGGCTCTCTCGGACATATAGCTATTTGAAATGCTCAAAAGATTTGGCAATGCATTCACAGAGGTCAGATTCTTCCATGGTGTAAAATTCAAATGGGGTAGAACAAAACAGAAGAGTAGGGCCATTGGGCAATGGGGTCTGTTCCTGAAATGTATGAAGAGTTATAAGCTATGTATTTCTAGAGGGAACAGAGGCAAAATATGTATGATGTTCAATCAAATAAGTAATATGAGATGGCAGAGGAGAAGAAAGGAAAGACTACTATCAACAAGAGGCGTCTAATAGAGGACGAATCTCTTGGTATAGCATTAGAAGAGGAAACATGAAGGTTGGCTACTGCAAGGAGAGCACTAATCACGAGTGAATTCTGAACCAACAACCAAAAAACACATAACAAGTATAATCGATGTGATAAGGAGCACCAACAAGATGAATTCCTTCTATTACTTAAGGATTATTACTAGCAGCAAAACACATTCATGAATATGAAATACAAGAAGACATACTGAACATAAACACCATGATGAATCTCGACTAACTGAGAAAACCTTACCTTCTTATATTAAAATTCATAATAAATTACAAAGTTCTCTTGCTACGAGGGCATGCCCCTCTCCGGTAAGTCCAACCATTCATTTATCTTTTTAACAATATATATAGATAAATTACATATGAGGTCCAAAACGGATCATCTCCCTGAGATTCCAAAAATAGATATCAATCACAAAGGGAGAAACTTACTAAAATCGAACTCCTACTTTCTAGGGAACATTATAAACAAAAACTGACATATTTGAGATTTTTACCTTGAATGCCACTTGTCTGCATCATCAAAAAATTCCCTAAAAGATACTTAATTTAGCTTGCAATCTCTTTCAGGTTTGCAATTTCTTCCTTTAAAGTGTTAAGCCAATCAGGCTGGTGGTGTGTGAGATGGCCATTCCTACTCCCAAAACGTCACTGGCTCGGGCCTTCTTTGTATCATACAAAGTTTCTTTTGAATTTACTAGTACAACACTACATATGGTCACTTTCCTTCTTTTTCTATTCTTCTCACTAGTGATTTCCTTTTCCTATAATAAGAAATTGATTTTATATCGGAAAATTCATCCAATGGTTCAAGTATTCGTTGGTCACCCAATGCCAACATATT
The DNA here is from genome assembly GCA_900067695.1 of Picea abies. Classification (NCBI taxonomy): domain Eukaryota; kingdom Viridiplantae; phylum Streptophyta; class Pinopsida; order Pinales; family Pinaceae; genus Picea; species Picea abies. The sequence continues at coordinate 7,389 of CBVK0100688381.1, read as the reverse complement.
TTTTAGACTCCCCGGTGTATGAAAATGATCAATAATAGATTACTTACCTTTATCCATGGTTCATACATATTTCTTAACCACCTCAACCTCTATGTATATCCTTTTTTCTTTGCTTGAATGATCAGTTAGTTGATCTGATTTTCTTGTCTACTCATCTATTTTCCCCATTCACATATCTACAACATATTATTCTCCTCACATATCACCTTCTTTTATTGATAAGGGATCTTGTTGTTACTTGTCATCATTGGTTAAAGGCATTGTATATGGAATATCAATTTCTTTTGTATTGGTTTGAATAGGGGTGTGTTCAGTTGTAGTTATTTCCAGTGTTTCTTTTACATGTTTGATGTAGGAGCATCGCTCCACTTCATAAACACATCAACAAGACATCGCATTAGTGCACTAAGAGGGAATGGATCCCAAACAAGGATGCTCCAATCCTTTCACATTTTGAACTGAGTTTAAAATTTTAATGTAATTTAATGAAATTAAGTCTGAAGGATCAAGGAAATTCGAGCCACTACCTTTTTGCAGGAAAGTTATTGTAATGTGTAGTGTCTCCTTTAATGACTGACAGTAGGTAGGATCTATATATGGTTCAGGCTATATGTTTCTTAAATACAATTAAATGTGGGTAGGTGGAGGAAGGCATAAGGAGCCCCTCTTTGTAAAAAGTTCTTTTGTATTGAAAATCATTAGTTAGCTGCGAGGAAGAGTAGAGGAGAGAGGAGAGGAGAAAGGTGGAAGACTTTGTTATAGTATGATCTTTGTAACTATTGTATAGACATTCACATATTAATGAAAAGAGTAGTTTTTCCTACCCATGAGGTTTCTATATGTTGTTATATTTTCTTTCTGAATATTTCTGAATGTGTTCATTGGGTTTTCGAATGTATGCTATAGATGTATGCAAATATGTTTAATTTGCAAGATTAGATAGACCTCTCTATATATCTATGAGTTTGATGGATGTTCTGGGATATATAATTGTGCAAGGAGTGCACTTGGAATTTTTTTCGAGTTCAGAGAAGAGCGTGCCAGGTGGGAACACCAGAACCATTCTCAAATTTATGAGGAAAAACCAAGGAGTGTGTAGTTCAGAGTTGTTGAACACTTTGATAGCTATGCAAGAAGTGCATTGAGAAGGTGCCAGGAGGGCACAAGAATTCCTTTGAAGGATAAAAGGGTTGAGACCCTTTAGGAGTTCAAGCTACATCCAAGCTCATGAGAGATAGTGCTAGTGTGCAGAGTGCCCACAAGGAGTGCAAGGACCTAGTTTTCTCAAAATCGTTTATCCAGAAGAGAGTTAGTGTAACTCTGTCAAGTAGGTGCAAGGAGTGCATAGAGCCATGCAAAGAGTGCGTAGGTAGAGTTATTTTCTGACTCATTTTTTCAGGGGAAATAGTTCAAGTCATTCAAGAACTGGTGCAAAGAGTGCACAATCGTTGAGAGAAGGGGAAAGTTGAAGAAGTCCCGTGCAAGGTGTGCATCGGGCCAAAAATGAGCTAAGTGTTGAGGATTTGAGTTGCTGAAGTGCAAGGAGTGCAGAAGAAATTTTGTAAGTCATCAATCTTATAAGGAAGAGTTAAGTCAACAAGGAGAGTGATGAAGGAACACTTTGAAAGTGTTCATGAGGCTCAGGAGAATGAGCACAAAGTGACAGGAGGGCACAAGAGACTGATATAGAGGAAAAGGGATGAGACCCTTAGAAATTTGAGAGAGTCAAAATCTCAGGAGGAATAGCACAAGGCTTGCGTAGGTGAACTTGTTTTCAAGTTCAAAAGATTAGGAGGTGTAGCGCAAGAGGAGGCCGAGTAGTCAGCTCACAGAGAAAGATTCAAACTTGGTCGAAGCCTTTGAAAATTAGCAAATAATCTTTTGTTGGGATGAAAACATAGTAGCGCAAGAGTAGAAGCTACAACAACCATTGGATCGGTTGCAAGAATAGATCTGGGCCATCGAATCAAAGTCCAGATAGAAGGAGGAGCATGTATATAGGAGGAAAGATCCTAGCCATCGGATCTGGATGCAAGCTACATCAACCGTTATATCAAGGTGAGTTACATTGGCTTTAACCCTTAGCATCCTTAAAACTCAAGAAGTCCAGATACTTTTCATGTTTAGGCATAGAGGAGACGAGACTCTGAAACTCCTTAATCCCGAAGTGTACCTAGGATGTTGGATGTAAGTACACATGTCCACATATAAGGCACAGCTCGGAATTTCAGAGGTATAACGTTCCAAAGGAAATTGGCTGAGAAGGTGCGAAGACTTCCAAAGTCCTAGGATCCGGAGTTAATCTAGACTATCCATAAAGAAGGGCATGTGGAAATAGTATGGAAGAGGTCCAAAAGAACCAACACTCTAGAGGAAATGGAGCACAATTGAAAAGGGGTGCAATATTCCTGAAGTCCTGGGGATCTAAAGTAGATCCTCATCGTCGATCAGGAGAAGATGCGTGGCAGAAGATCTAAAGATCTGGAGGTCCAGTACTCTGGAGGAAGCGAGGTGTGTGGCTTGAAAGTTATTGAAGTTCAGAAGTCATCACAACCATCTAGATTGTGGGGACACGTGGTGATAGATCTTGCAGTCCAGAGGTTTGTTACTCCAATAGAACCGTGGAGAAGTTTCATGAAAAGATCTAAATCCCATATCTTGGAGAGAATCAAATCCATTGGTCGTTGCAAAATGGAGGATCGTTGATCTATTAGCCTTCGAAGGTTCGCCAGTTCGACACTCCGGGGGACTTGAGGTATAGTGCTCTGAAATACTCCAAAGCTCGGAGCCATGAAGTTAATTGATATTCATCGATATATGGTGACACGAGAATCATCCAATATAATTCGGGGTTCGACTCTCTAGGGGAATAGAGTGTTAGAGCGATAGAAAGATTCGGAGCTTGGAGTCATTGTGAGTTGTCGATCTCGATGGGTGTTGTGAGCCATTGATTTTCTTTGGCATTTGAATATTGACAAATTCACGTATTCATAGTTTTTGGAAGATGGTGAAGGAGGATCTCCCAGAGCTCGAAGCTTCGGAGCACCTAGATTTGAGTCTGCGGTCATATGCAGATTTTGGCTGGGGAAAAAGGGGCTTGTGCCCGAAATTTGATTTGCAAAGGCATCAAGTGGTTTGGCCCATGATTTCAGCCGGAAGTCACATGGAGGAATCCATCAGACTGTTAATACCCTTGCAAACTTGATTTCATGTGTGGGGAATAGGAAAGAGGCTTGTGGCATATGAAATTTTGGTTTCAGCAGGAACCAATGAGCCTCTTTGGCACCCGAATTTAAATGATCCTAGACTAGGAGGTCACACAAACTCTAGGATAGGGTGGGGTCTGCATCAAGTGGTATCAGAGCCAGAAATAATCTCTGTAGTTTAAAGGAGAAGATGGATACTGAAGGCCAGAAGAACGGTTGGAGAGAATACCACAAGTAGATGAACAACACAGAGAGAGATAAAGAGATCGAGGAGATCTGAGAGGAGCTCAACAAGTTGATGCTAAAGATGCAACATTAAGCAAGAGGAAGTTGGTGTTAGCACTTAATCTTGCAAGGGATTGTTTTTCCTTTGAAATTGACCATTGGGTGACCAAATGCGAGAAAAGGGGTTTAAAAACCCACCATATGCATTATTATCCAAAGTTGGGGCACTATTATGAAAAGGTGCACACATACTTGGTCGGAAAAAATCCATCAAGCACAGGCTCAGTCTCAGCCATCAGATCCATCGGGTAAATTAGATCAACGACCATCAGGTGATAGGGATTATAGAGTTGCACAAAGTTTAACATCATACCAAGGCCTGAAATCATGAGATCTAGGCCATTCATTTTAGAGGGACATGTGGTGCACAATCATCATAGTCATGATTTCGTGAATTAGGAGGTCAAGAGTCGATCACATCAGAGACTCCTGAAATGCAAAATCACGAAAAGATCGCAGTCGTTGGTCAAAGGAGAAAGCTGGACCATTGGATCAACTTTTCATGATTTCGTGAGTCGGGAAAGTAAGAAGGTAGAGTCTTGAAGACTCGCGAAATGCAAAGTTGTGAAATGACCTGAGTCATCCAACTAGGGGAGCATGTCACAATAGATAAGAAAAATCATGATTTCACGTTTCAGGGGTTTCAGCATGGAGCAAGGTGCGAAGCCTCGAGTCCCAAAATTTTGATTGACTATGCACCAAAGTGCCGAAATCCTAATGGCTGATGTCCCGAAGTGTCGATTGCTGATATGTCGAAGTCCAAAAACTAGGTATTCATGGGAGTCGTCTGATCCAGAGGATCACATGGCACCTGATCAAAGATGTTGCAGTTTTGTGGATCAAAATACCTAAAGGTGGGACTGTGGAAACTCCTGATAGCAGAAATCACGACTAGCACCTGGGAATTAGGCACATGGTCGCAACCCAAGGTCACATGCAAGGTTGGGGAAATGTAAAGGAGCTATGCAAAATGGCTGAAAGCGCATGTGTTGATTGCAGAAGAAGAGAAGCAGGGCTCGAGGCGTCGAGATTGATTTGAAGAAGTCAGGGAACCACCTGGGGCATTCATGGATGTCAGAACTCAACCCGATCCCAATGAAGGTAGTTAATGAAAATAGGGGGTGGTGGTTGAAGCCTCGTTTCACCCCATTAATGGAAATCAAGAAAGGATGGTCGTGGCGGCTAGTGAAGCCTCGTTTCACCCCATTAATGGAAATCAAGAAAGGATGGTCGTGGAGGCTAGATGACAATCTAGAGCTCCTCTATAAATGGGTTTTCCTACAAATTCCATACTGTTTTAGTTTCACGTCTGACAGAGGAAAACATGTGCATGCTGATAGGAGAAGGAGGAAACAACAATCTTTGAATGTAGTGGTCTGATCATATCCCTGAGGACCATGAGCAGTTCCGAGTATTTATAGTAAATTTTGATATTTTGTAAACTTCGTCAACTAGTTGAGAAAATCTCCCATTTTTGTAATATGTTTAACACTAGAGCTATGTCTGGTTATGTAATCGATTTGAGATTGTCAGTTAATAGAAGTCAGTTTCTTTCCATCTATCTATAAAAACTATGTTAAGAAAATTAGAATTGGAGGATCCATAAGAGGGTTGTTATGTTGCTGTAATGTAGGTTTGATTATAGTAGTATCGTGACCGGTTTTAATCAGATCTTCTTTTTATCCTTTTCCTCTCGCACTGAATAGCTCGGGCATGGAATATTTAGTACATTTTTTTATAGATGCATAGTGATGTAAGTTTGATCATTGTTTTGTTGTGAATGTGTCATCTGGACACATTTCAATGTTTGAAATTTGGGCTTGAGAGCATCATCGAGTCTGATTTTTTCCTCTCAAAGCTGCTAGAAAGTCGGATGCCCATAGCAGTTTCATTTGTATTCTCACCAAGTCTTCCCTCTAATCGCTTTTAAAATCAAATCACTGGTTGAATTTAATGTGGCCCTCACTTCCCTATGCATTTCTTATCTGGTTCTGTGTTGTAACATCATTCTAGTGCTGAATTTTGTCCATTGACCTCCAACCATTTAAACCAATAATGAACAAACACTAATGGGTACTGGGATTTCCCTCATCGCAATATGAGGACAAATTTTGGTGCTAACATTTCTGGCACCGTTTCCAGGGATGAATTGAAGATTTTCCCTGGGATTGAATGACACATCTTACTAGTTCTGAAGGTGCATCAAAACTTAGTACATCAAAGATTGCAACTGTGCACTTGGTGACTCCACTGTGGTGACTCCACTATTTCAGTGTGACTACTTCTAGCACACTTGAAAGCTGACCCAGAGGAGCTTTCTCGAGAATGTTTTCAGTAGCTTCCTTCTCAGCTTGAGAAGTTCTCTGGGGAACAACAACGATAGGATCTGGCCTTTGATGGTGAACAAAGACTAGACACATTAAAAGCTACACATCTTTCACCTGGCAACTCCATGTTTGAGGGATCGAGCAACGACTCCACTGGTATGAAATGGACAAAATCCTGGGTTAGAGGTTTGCTCCTTTTGATTTTTATGTTGTTCATGGTTTTCCTAATGTTGTCCCTACTGTGGATGAATGGGGTGTGTTGTTCATGGTTTTCCTAATGTTGTCCCTACTGTGGATGAATGGGGTGATTATTTTCCCATATTTAGAGAGCGTAAATATGACAACCTTTCTCAACATCTCCGTGAGTTTCATGAACTCATGCATCGATGGGAGATACATCATGAGGATGTATTATTAAAAATTTTCATTTTCTCATTGGATTGGGATGCCCATGAATGGTATCGATCCATGCCCCCTGCTAGCATCTCCTCCTTGAGAGTGTTTCATGCAGCTTTCAATAAACATTGTCAAATTTGTTATTTCTATGAGTTAATTTTTCATAACTATTGTTAGGGGTATAAAGAGGGTGTTCAAGACATAGTTCATTCTTGCGAAAGTTGTGAGGATGAAAGATATACCTCAGAGGATTTGATAGAGTTGGTACAATCACTTTCTACAAGACTAGAAAAATTTGAGGCGGATCGTGCTTGCTGCTCTTATGAAGAAAGCGCAGAGAATTTTCTAGTCCTTGAAGCAGATGTTCCTGGCATCCTTACTGAGGATGATGATGAATATTCCATAGTTGTAGAGGCCTTGCATTATACTCCTGATGTGCCTATTGTTTCAACATTTGATGATTATTTGGATGAGGAGCAACAGAGTCCGACATTAGAATTTGCTGACGTGGGGAGAAACTGTCCTGTATATGAAAGCTATAAATCAAGTTCTGAGCTAGATATGTAGGATTTCCAAGAATAGAATACAAATCTGTATCCTCTATTCACTAATGAAGAATATTACGAGGAAATATTCCATCCTTGTCCTGCAGAAGACGCTGAGAAGCAGATTGAAGATAAGAGTTTTCCCACGGGTCATGTTTATGATGATTATGAATCTGACCCTTGGGAAAGCCATGAAGAAGAACTAGAGGAGTAGTAGAAGGGGTGGTTTATCTCCTGTCCAGAGCCTGTAAGTGACCAGACATCATCTAAAATTAGTTAGCCTGGATCAACTTCTCATTCACCTACTCTTGCCAAAAACATCCAACAATGTGTGAGCAGCTATGTAGCAGAGTAGGCTGTCTGTTACCAATTTTCTGGAGTTTGTCGCTTGGACTATGAGCCTATGAAGGAATACATGGAGTTCTATTTCATTCATGTTTTGAAGCCGCCCAACTTTATCCTGAACTCAACATTAGGAGGAAAGATGAAGAATGTAATTGTTCTGCTTTCACGGTTGCATTACCTCTTATCAATCATCGATAGAGTGAAGGAACTTCTAGTTAGGAAGTTACTTGAATGGCTATGGTGGAAGTTTGCTTTCACCTAGAACTATGTAAAATTTTATTAGTT
>CBVK0100688368.1:0-22911 GCA_900067695.1 Picea abies | reverse complement strand
CCTCTAGAACTAAGCCCTCTGGAACTATGACCTCTGGAACTACGCCCTCTGGAACTATGCCCCTGGAACTATGTCCTCTGGAACTAAGCCCTCTGGATCTATGACCTCTGGAACTACGCCCTCTGGAACTATGCCCCTGGAACTATTCCCCCTAGAACTACGCCTCTGGAACGATGACCTCTGGAACTACGCCCTCTGGAACTATGCCCTCTGGAACTACGCCTCTGGAACTATGCCTCTGGAACTACACCTCTGGAACTACGCCTCTGGAAATATGACCTATGGAACTATGCCCTCTGGAACTATGCCCTTTGGAACTATGACCTCTGGAACTATGCCCTCTGGAACTACGCCCTCTGGAACTATGACCTCTGGAACTACGCCTCTGGAACTACACCTCTGGAACTACGCCTCTATAAATAGTTCTAGAGGGCGTAGTTCCAGAGGGCGTAGTTCCAAAGGGCATAGTTCCAGCGGGCATAGTTCCACGGGTCATAGTTCCATAGGGCGTAGTTCCAAAGGGCATAGTTCTAGAGGCCTAGTTCCAGAGAGCGTAGTTCCAGAGGGCGTAGTTCCAGAGGTCATAGTTCCAAAGGGCTTAGTTCTAGAGGGCGTAGTTCCAAAAGGCATAGTTCCAAAGGGTGTAGTTCCAGAGGTCTTAGTTCTAGAGGGTGTAGTTCCAGAGGTCATAGTTCCAGAGGCGTAGTTCCAGAGGGCATAGTTCCAGAGGGCATAGTTCCAGAGGTCATATTTCCAGAGGCGTAGTTCCAGAGGTGTAGTTCCAGAGGCGTAGTTCCAGAGGTCATAGTTCCAGAGGGCGTAGTTCCAGAGGGCGTAGTTCCAAAGGGCATAGTTCCAGAGGTCATATTTCCAGAGGTGAAGTTCCAGAGGTGTAGTTCCAGAGGCGTAGTTCCAGAGGCATAGTTCCAAAGGGCATAGTTCCAGAGGGCGTAGTTCCAGAGGTCATCGTTCCAGAGGCGTAGTTCTAGGGGGAATAGTTCCAGAGGCATAGTTCCAGAGGGCATAGTTCCAGAGGTCATAGTTCCAGAGGGCTTAGTTCCAGAGGGCATAGTTCCAGGGGCATAGTTCCAGAGGGCGTAGTTCTAGAGGTCATAGTTCCAGAGGGCTTAGTTCTAGAGGGCATAGTTCCAGAGGGCGTAGTTCCAAAGGTCTTAGTTCCAAATGGCTTAGTTCCATAGGGCGTAGTTCCAGAGAGCATAGTTCCAGAGGCATAGTTCTAGAGGGCATAGTTCCATAGGTCATATTTCTAGAGGCGTAGTTCCAGAGGTGTAGTTCCAGAGGTCATAGTTCCAGAGGCGTAGTTTCAGAGGGCGTAGTTCCAGAGGCATAGTTCCAGAGGGCGTAGTTCCACAGGTCATAGTTCCAGAGGGTGTAGTTCCAGAGGTCATAGTTCCAGAGGCTTAGTTCCAAAGGGCATAGTTCCAAAGGTCATATTTCCAGAGGCAAAGTTCCAGAGGTGTAATTCCAGAGGCGTAGTTCTAGAGGTCATAGTTCCAGAGGGAGTAGTTCCAGAGGGCACAGTTCCAGAGGTCATAGTTCCAGAGGGCATAGTTCCAGAGGGCATAGTTCCAGAGGTCATATTTCTAGAGGCGTAGTTCCAGAGGTGTAGTTCCAGAGGCATAGTTCCAAAGGGCATAGTTCCAGAGGGCGTAGTTCCAGAGGTCATCGTTCCAGAGGCATATTTCTAGGGGGAATAGTTCCAGGGGCGTAGTTCCAGAGGGGGTAGTTCCAGAGGGCTTAGTTCCAGAGGGCATAGTTCCAGGGGCGTAGTTCCAGGGGCGTAGTTCCAGAGGGCATAGTTCCAGAGGGCGTAGTTCCAGAGGTCTTAGTTCCAAAGGGCTTAGTTCCAGAGAGCGTAGTTCCAGAGGGCATAGTTCCAGAGGTCATAGTTCCAGAGGCATAGTTCCAGAGGGCATAGTTCCATAGGTCATATTTCCAGAGGCGTAGTTCCAGAGGTGTAGTTCCAGAGGTCATAGTTCCAAAGGCGTAGTTCCAGAGGGCGTAGTTCCAGAGGCCTAGTTCCAGAGGCCTAGTTCCAGGGGCGTAGTTCCAGAGGGCGTAGTTCCACAGGTCATAGTTCCAGAGGGAATAGTTCCAGGGGCGTAGTTCCAGAGGGCATAGTTCCACAGGTCATAGTTCCATAGGGCGTAGTTCCAAAGGGCGTAGTTCTAGAGGTCTAGTTCTAGATGGCGTAGTTCCAGAGGGCGTAATTCCAGAGGTCATAGTTCCAAAGGGATTAGTTCCAGAGGGCATAGTTCCAGAGGGCGTAGTTCCAGAGGTCTTAGTTCCAAAGGGCTTAGTTCCAGAGGGTGTAGTTCCAGAGGCGTAGTTCCAGAAAACATAGTTCCAGAGGTCATATTTCCAGAGGCGTAGTTCCAGAGGCGTAGTTCCAGAGGTCATAGTTCCAGAGGGTGTAGTTCCAGAGGGCATAGTTCCAGAGGTCATAGTTTCAAAGGGCATAGTTCCAGAGGGCATAGTTCCAGAGGTCATATTTCTAGAGGCGTAGTTCCAGAGGCGTAGTTCCAGAGGGCATAGTTCCAGAGGGCATAGTTCTAGAGGTCATCATTCCAGAGGCGTAGTTATAGGGGGCGTAGTTCCAGGGGCATAGTTCCAGAGGGTGTAGTTCCAGAGGTCATAGTTCCAAAGGGCTTAGTTCCAGAGGGCATAGTTCCAGAGGGTGTAGTTCTAGAGGTCTTAGTTCCAAAGGGCTTAGTTCTAGAGGGTGTAATTCCAGAGGGAATAGTTCCAGAGGTCATAGTTCTAGAGGGTGTAGTTCCAGGGGCGTAGTTCCACGGGGCGTAGTTCCACAGGTCATAGTTCCAGAGGGCGTAGTTCCACAGGGCGTAGTTCCAATGGTCATAGTTCCAGAGGCGTAGTTCCAGAGGTCATAGTTCCAAAGGGATTAGTTCCAGAGGGCATAGTTCCAGAGGTCATAGTTCCAGAGGCGTAGTTCCAGAGGGCGTAGTTCCAGAGGCGTAGTTCCAGAGGGAATAGTTCCAGGGGCGTAGTTCCAGAGGGAATAGTTCTAGGGGCGTAGTTCCAGAGGGCGTAGTTCCAGAGGGAATAGTTCCAGGGGCGTAGTTCCAGAGGGCGTAGTTCCACAGGTCATAGTTCCATAAGGCGTAGTTCCAAAGGGCGTAGTTCAACAGGTCATAGTTCTAGAGGGCGTAGTTCCAGAGGGCGCAGTTCCAGACGTCATAGTTCCATAGGCGTAGTTCTAGAGGGCGTAGTTCCATAGGTCATAGTTCCAAAGGGCGTAGTTCCATAGGTCATTAATTGATGTGACAAGGTTTGTGTGGTGACTACAAACGCGTACTCATGCTGTCGATTTGAAATGATATGGAGATGTACCATTTGGTCTGATCAATTTGATTCCGGCGCAAGAGTTGGAAGCTCAAAATTAATTAAACCAACAACTAATCTTTCAATCTCTCCTATAATTGCACACAATTAATAAATACCCTTGATAATTCTTTTTATGACAAGTGCCAAAAATCTTCTAACATAATACATTATTTGATTTTAGTCTACACTTGTCCCCTCCAAATTTTATATGACAAGGTTTGTTTTAGGTTTTGGATTTTTTTTTTTATCAATTTTTTATCATTTGATTATTTTATTTTTTATCATTTGATTATTTTATATGATTTACTCTAAATGTATTATATTTTGGATTTTTAGATGGTATTATTTTTGATAAATATTGTTCGAAATTCGAACAAGAATTATTGAAATTGTATATTTGATTTGTTAAATTTATATAATTCAGTATTTCAAAACACTTGAAATTTTTTTAATAATTTTAATTTTAATAATTTCTTGAAAAAATTCAAAAAATTCAAAACTTACAAACATTTAAATTGCATCATTTTTATACAACAAAAACAAAACATTTTTATAACAAAAACACTATTAGTTTTTAGAACCACATAAATTTATATAATCAAAATTAAGGTTACCTATAACATCCAAGTTTTTATATAATTAAAATTAACTTTATCCACAACATCCAAGTTTGTAGGAACACATACATTTTTATAATTAAAATTTATAATAATATAAAATTCATATATATGATGTATATAAAATATTTTTATATAAATAAAATATATATTATAAATTATTATTAAAAAATTTATAATATCAAAGATTAAAAAATATATATATTATAAAAATAAAAAATAAATATATATTTTAAATTAAAAACATAAAATTTGAATTTTTTAAATAAAATTATAAACTGTTATGAATTTAAATAATTTAAACATTTTGTATAAAAGGATTATATAGAGAGAGTTAGTTTTAATAATGATTACATGAATTTAAAGAATTTAAACATTTTGTATAAAAGAATTATATATAGAGTTAGTCATAATAATGATTACAATAGATATTTGTTTTTTTTTTTGGTTCATTTAAGACATCTAGCAAGAATTAGAGTACCTCTTAAAAATCACCAACAAACCATTTTAAATGATATGATTTTTTAAAAATAATAATGATGATTCAACTTACATTCATTAATAAAAATCAATAATAATTATAAGTGAGTTATGACAATTTTTACCACCATTAAATAAAAAATCATAAAATTTAAATTTCAAAATATTCAATAAAAAATCATAGAAAAATTCAAACTAATTAATTTAATTCATTGATATCAAGAATAATGAACAAAGATACCCCTCTTGCTTTGGGTAAAAGAACATTTAATTAATTTCAATGAATATCAATCAAAATTGATGATATCAATGAAGAATAGTGAACAAAGATACCCCTCCTACTTTGGGAGAAAAAAAACATTTAATTAGTTTCAATGAATATCAATCATTCATGGTAATTTCATCTTATTAATTCAAAATAATCTTTGAAACTCATGTTAAAAGAAGAGGTGTTGTAAGGTTTTGTGTTATTTTTTTTTTATGATATGTTCACAATCAAGTTTTTAATTTCAAATTTAGTAAAATTTTGATGACTTTTATTTATTTTTTATGTTTTATATATATTTATGAGTGTCCAATTTATTCTTTTGTGTTGTGTTGTTATATGTAAATTTCACCGTTATAATTTTTCATCTTGTTTATAATTTGATTAAACAATTTTTTATAATAGAAAATTAACAAACAAAAAAAACTCAAATTCATAATAATAAATATTCGAGTCAATATTCTCTACAACTTGTATTATCAAAACAAAATACTCTTGAATATTACATAATACATATTCAATTAAGAATTTTTGAATATTACATTAGCTCCAAAATCTGATTTTAAAGAGTTTCACTCACCTAACATTTTACAAAAAGAAACATCTCAAATGAAATGCCTAGTATGCTATCAAATGAATAACACGAGACATTGCAACATATTGAGAGCAAAAATATAGTATGATGGTGACATAATGTATTGTTTTAAAAATTCCTTAAATGTTAAACATAATGTAACCTATTCCAAAGTACAACCAGACTTATGACAAATATAACACTAATTTACATCTACATGAACTTGATGACCCCTTTGCCTTTCGAGCCATTCTCTTCTTAACTTTCTACCGGCTTCCCTGTCAAAAACATGGAGTAACTCACGAACCATTACCTTCAACTCATCTAAACAATGAAGTGTTTCATTGAAATAGTGTATTGGAGTTCCAATTCTCCTACTAATCATATCGTCAATGCCGATAAGAAATTGTTGTAGAGCAGTGATATCATGTATCACTGACATGAACTTTGAAGCACTTTCATTGTCCATATCTGTATGTTCAAAAAATCAATAAACAAAAAAAACATATTTAGTATGGATGAAAATAAAAATAAAAACAAAACACTCATTCTCAGAAATTATGAGTACAACAATTATATTGATCCATTTAAAAAAATGTTGAAATAAAAACTAAATGACAAAAAACAAGTCTTTATTTTAAGGGAATGTTTAAAACTATGAAAACAAAAGTAGAAAGGTATAAGATCAGTAGAATTCATGTATGAATATAGCATCTTTACTATGTCTTATCAAATAATCTTTGAAAATTCTTTGTTCTCTGTAACTCTTTGTCAAAAAAACATAAATAAATTAAATCATATAGTATGGAGGAGAAAAAATATAAAAATAGAAGGAAAATAATTCTTTCCCCTAAATTATGACCTTAAAGATCAACATGTTTCATCAATGAAGACAATACTAAATGCATTATAAAAAAAAATATTCTTCGAATAATAACAATTATTTGCCAACATCTTAAACGTTAATTTTACCTTTCGCCAAACCTCATATGTTCAAATCTGGAATCAATGGGATTGTTGGATTTTCTATATTAATTTCTTGGATCGCTACATCATTTGGTTGAGCTTACAACATAAACAATTAAAACAAAAAAAATGTAAGTCTCGATTACAAGACACAATGCACTAAATATTTAATTAGACAAACTTCAATTGAACTATATAAATAATTTTATGATTCTCATTTGTCGACATTAAATTCAAAATGTGTACCTATGTTACCCTTGACAATATCATTAGAAAATAATTGAAGTTGACAGTGTGGGACGTGAAGAGATTCATTATGAGATGTGGATCTCTCTGTTGTAGCAACAATCATATAACATTTCTACAATGACATTGAGGCAAATAAAATAATTCATATAATGTAAAACAAATTAAAATCTCTAATTACAATACCTATATTGTCTGGAACATAATGTTGCACATGATCAAAGGTTTCCTTCACATTCCTATGATCTTTTGAAGAAATTAGTTCCATTTGTTTGTCCATGCTATTCCTTGACTTTTTGCGAACTCGTCCGACCCTTTGAAATTGTGGTTTATCCTTAGTTGAATGTCTCTGACAATGATGTTGTATCTTTTTACTTTGCGGGCTCAAAAAACTGTGTTGTCTCTTAGTCATGATTTTAGAGGGAGACATGAAGCTAACAAATTTTTTGTTTATCTCTACTTCTAAAGTGCAAAACAAGTTGTCGATTGCTTTAGAATGGTCAACAGTTGTAGGCAAGTTGTTCAAAATCCTTCTCGCTCTTTTATTGATCGATGCATGTAAAACTTGCAATCTATCAACCTCAGAGATCGAATTGTTCAATGTTGAAGTGTCAGGATCATCATGATCAGATAACGTATTTGCATGGTTATTGGTTGGTCGCTCTTCTAGTAGTGGGCTCGTTGTGGCTATTTGATTTAAATCAACTGAAAATACAGGTCTTTCAATAATCGGACTAGAAACATTTGTTGATGTATTAATGTCCAAATCTTGTTCAATGGCCCAAATTTGAACTTTGAATACATTCTTACAAACATTTCCATTCAACGCCCAATCACAGCTACAAAAATTAAACTCGGACCCTTTGTATATGACATTATACCAGGTATTAGGAGTATCCTTATTTTGACTACGAACCAGAAATTCTTTCATATTTCTGGGGTCACGCACACAATCTTCATCTGGTATTTGAATTGCTCTATCCTTTGAGAGAGTCTCTTGTTTCTCACACTTTGTGGGCCTTATAATTCCTACTTCCTTTAAACGTTGATTATGAATATAGTATAATTCAACTCTTGTCAACAACACAAAAATTAAATAATCCACTCGTTTTTGGCATGCATTGTTTTCCTCATACATGTATCTATATTTTAGATACTTATGGTAGGATTCAATTGCATTGTTTGTGTCTTGATTGGAATGCGGGAATTTCCTATAAGCCTTCGCCCACATATCTGGAAAAAAAAGTTTATCATCAACTAAAACGTATTGACTAAAAACATGCTATTATGGAAAAAAAAAATCATGATCTAATGTTACATGACACTTACATATTTTATCATTGGATAACCAAGTGGTGTCAAAATATTTTAGAAATTTGTCCTCTTCACTGAATTCTTGAAATATTCTTGCAACAACTTTTCGTACGGACTCATCATCCTGGCATGAATGCATGATTTCTCCTAATGCGCGAAAAATGCGAACTTTATTTTCTTTGACTTTGACTTTGTTTCCAACATGTTTTGCCCATGCTCGATGGACATGCCATACACATAGTAGGATGGGGGAATTGGTTAAACTCCTGAAATGGTTATACATTAGGAGGGAGTAAATTATTTGAATGTAACATTAGTTTTTCATGTTTCTTTTGAAAACTAAAAATGTGGAACCTTAATGCCTGAATTTCAGCAGCGACATCATCTGTGATAAATGCTCGTACACGCCAATCCGAGCATTCTTTCACTCCCATAGAAAATAATGCTGACAACCATTTGCGAATATCATATGTAGTATTACGTGATGAAATTAGCCAAGCCACTGGAACACCATTACGATGTTTGTCGAATACCATTAACGTATAAAGTTGATACTACATTCAAAGCACACAAGTATAAATATTAAATTGAACGCATAAGAATTCATTTTGATCGCCATAAAGAAATGAAAAGATTGATCATACGTACCCCATACATATTGGTACTAAATGTGGAATCCATGGACATAGCATTGTTGTGTGAATACCTCACCATCATCGAACGCATCCAATGTGTTTGTATGCCTATAATAAATGGTATGTTTTGAACAATATTTTGCTTTTGGTAGAAAAAGAAACTATCTAGAAACTGATTGTACCAACAGTTGACACTTGTTGGATCACTCTCATCCTTCATATATTCTTTCTTTCTAATATTATGGTAAATGTTAGAAATATCCTTCCTCGTCATTAAGGTATCCCGAGTTACCCCCATGAATAACTCCCCTGATTGGTGCTCCACATCAGAGATGAATTTGTCCCAAACCATTGTAACGTTAAAACCATCTTCAATCATCTTTTCCATACTAGCATGTATATCAAATGATAAATGTGGTGCATACTTGAATGTTTAAGGTCTACCCACTATATTCTTCCCGTGACACATACCACCACATTTATCAATATGCCTACACTCAGTGTATATTAAAACAACATCATTTGGACGAACATAAAGTCGATACATGATGAAGTGACATCTACAACCAGCTTTAATGCTTTGGCGTTGATTGCGGTTTTTTTTTGTTGATCCTTCTAGATAACAAATTAGAAAACAATGATAACAAATTAGATAACAAATTAGATAACAATGATAACAAATTAGAAAACATGTCCACACTCATTTTCCATAATGAACTTGAATTAGAAATTTAAAATCATATTAAGCAAATAAAGACTCACATAACATATTCGAGATATGTGTTAATACGAGTACATGCAATCCCATCCACTTCTTTAGATCGCTTTGTATTAACAACAAATTGAGTGGGAGCATCTTCATCTGATTGCTCTCCATTTATAAAATCTTCAAGTCGACTATATGGAATAATAGAAACTTGATCCCCTCCAATTTCTGTCCATGTTAGATCTTTAGCTGAAAATTCTATCATATCTTCAGGGTCTTCAGTGTCCAACTCCATAATGTCTTCCCACTTTCCCATCTATAGAATACCTTTAAAATTTTGAAGTTTTAGAGATCAACACATACAACATTGAGTTTTTATAAAGATTTGTCAATGTTCTCTAATACTCAATATTGCATTATAATCCATTTTATGTCATCCATTCTTCTATAATCTAAATGGGATAACATGATAGAGTAAAATTCGGGACAATGATGAGAGTAATGAGATCTCATTGACTCATGTACATAACGTTTTATAGAATAATAAATAACGATGTTTTTACAAACATAGTATCTAATGTTAGTTACATGAATGTGCTTAATCAACCATACCCATGCATATTCAAGATATATGCATATACATGCGTGTGTGTACGCGTGCGTGCAATATTACAAATGAAAAAACTACTCCTCTTCATTGATATCACTATAACCAGGATGCATTTAATATGTGTATTCATATGCGTGTGGGTTGATGGTTGTAGCTAATTTAAATGCACAATAGCTTGGAGATGAACTTTGAAAATGCATCTTGTAGTATTTTGACTTGAATGGTTTTAATTGCATCTTGATATATGTGGCAAAAAAAATCAAAGGTATTATTGTAGGTGGCATCCCCTACACTTTGTACAGAGCAGATGATGCAATCCCAAGTTGTTGCATGGTTACACATCACACTATGAAATAAATCTAAACTTGCAATTCAATTAAAGAGCACACCTTAACTATAAGCATTGAACAATGCTAAGGAATTCCAAGCCAAGGATTCCAACAAATTAGTGATAGTACTGTAGGTATAAACCACAATTCTACCCTCATATATGTGCATTTACTGAATATTTGAAACTCTATGAGCCTTGCTAAAGCAGAGTTGGAAAAATATATAGTTTTGCAGAAGAAATCCAACACTACAAGATAAGGGAAAATGAACTTTGGCAGGTTGAGTTGAAAGGGAAACTTCCATGCAAGGCCAAAAGGTACTCCAAGGAGAAGGTAAAAGAAAATTTTCATCACCTCATTTAGTAATTTAGTTTTTGGGGACTAAAAACCTCCATAAATGTGGAGGTATGATCCAAAATGTATCATTATATAATTTGTCATCTATATTGGTACTTTTAGGGTGAAAAGACTTAAGGAATTGGCTTGCAGGGACCATTTAAGGGACATGTCCTACTTTGGTGATTTGGGGTCTAGAAACTTTCAAAACCGGTTTAATTTGGCTTATTAGTTATGTTTCTCGTTCTTTTCTCACGGGTAAGCTCTTATTAGTTATGTTTCTCGTGAGTGGACCTAGATCCTGTTGACCACTATGGTATCAAGTGGATGTCATGTCAGCCCCCATTACTCACACATGTGGGACTAGTAACATGTGGACTTTCAAGAAGATTCTAGAGGGTCCAAAACCATAACAATAATCGAGAGATGAGGAATGTAAAAACCTCAACCATGAACCTAGATGACTATCATGCTATGTTAAATACTAGGCCTCTAGGAAAGGAAGGGGTTCCATTATTTTGGTATTGTTACTGTTCCATTGTTGAAAAACTCATCTAGAAATGAGATATTGAATCATAACACAAAAGGTAGAGGATTATTTAGTAGCCATTTAGACCACAATGTGTATGTAAAATACATAGCTAATACCCTTTTCTTTGTACTTGCATTTCATAATTAAAAAAAAAAAATAGCATAGCATAGGCCTAGCCTTCTTATTAGGTTTACTCTACTCTTGGATATGTGATATGTGTGAATAGTATGTTTATTTACTTGTTTCTTTATTTTGATCACTACACTAATAATATTAAATCTAAGACTAAAGTATTAAATTACATAATAAAAGATTTTATAATATTGTAAACTGTGGGCTATCTAGCTAGTTGTTTCACTAAAATATCAGGTCATAAAAACTCACCCTCTAAAACTGGACATAATACATCTACGCACATAATAATTCTAAAATGACCAATTTGACATAAATTATGAAAAGTGTTTTCTCGTGGATATTTGTGAATACCATATCTGGACTAGGAATTTGCCATTTTAAAATAAGAAAACAATTATAGTAATGATAATGGGATGTCCTATTTAATAATTCATGCCAAAAAATTCTTATATATATATATATATATATATATATAATTGAAAAAAATATATAATTGAAAAAAATATTCACAATCTGGCCTAACGGGAACATTCCCAAAACACACATTTGCAATCCCTTGCAAACTTTCAATTTTGTCATAATCTTAAAAAACCAGAAATTCTTCATGCTACTTTTAACTTATGAAACAAATAAAATCTAAAACTTATATTCAATTTAGCACTCGAATTAACAACCAGACAAGAAATGGAACAATATCCACCAGATCAATTGCAATATGATTCCTAACTTTGTTTTTCGAATGGAGGATGCGATGCCTCTTAGGACTGGTGGGCCTATAAATTTCACTTCATCTAGATGAGATCCTACAACAGACAATGTGGTTCAGAGAGCAATATTTTCTCTCTTTTAGAGATCTGGTCGTTTAATTTCCTGCCAATATTTCTAGATGGCTGTTATGGGATTGGGATTACTACTGATGGAATGGAAATGTCTTTACCAGGGATATTGCTTCGATGTGTGTTTTGGTTGCAGTTTCTTGTGGTGCTCTTCAGTAAAGGATGTTTTTTCCTCTCAGAGCTTATCTTCCACAATAAGCTCGCAGTCAGGTTATCATCAAAGTTATTATTAAAGCATGAAAACATAATGGTGGAAGATAGTTCAGAGTACGAAACAATTTTGGATAATGTGCACATTCTATGGGAGACTCCTAGGAGCATGTTTGTAACGAATAGAAACACAATCAAGCAAGCGAAGGAACTTATGATTGAAGGGAACATGGATGGAAAAAATTGTGATACCCTAGTCAGGTTTCTGAGAAAATATAGGTCACCGGGATGTGTGGGTATAAGTTGTTTGGATCTCGGGACTGCGCAACATCAAACATGTTTGAAGTTCCTGTGCAAACAAGATCTGGGCCCTGCCTTAGATGTGGAAAGAAATTTCATATACGCTAGCAAACGATCTTGGAAGCTAACCACGGTGTCATATACGCCAACAAACGATCTTGGAAGCTAACCGCGGTGTCATTGATCGATGGTTGTTCTGTTAGAGGCTATGTGCAAGCTTCTAATGCAAACTTATATTCAATTTGGTTCTATAGTCCATTAACACATACAACAATTTAGCACGGCTATACCATTCTGAGAAATTATCCCCAAGGTTGTAAAAATTATCTGCAGAATCGAGCGTTAGTGAGTTCACATGCGCCAGGCCGAAGGATATCAGGCGCAGTGAGTGCAATAATGGTACATTCAGTGAGGCGTGGCGTGCACAACAAATTTCAATTAATAATGCAGAGAACAATGTTTTCTCTCCTGTACAATTAAATCTAATCAAACATTCTGTTATCCACACTACAAAAAACCAATCTCAGACGTCAAACTGGAAACTCTCTGGCAAGAAGAACGTAAAACCATTCTTATTTACTTGAAAAATCACATTTATAATACGAAAATCTCCCAGGCATAATTCAATCTCATAGTTATGGACATCAAAAGACTTGCATAATCCCTTCAATCTAACGTATCAACAAAATAAAACTTGCATTCAGAAAATATTGGGTTCGAAAATAAACTATATCTATGAATAAGAGCTTACTCGTGAGAAAAGAATGCTATCGAACTCGCTGTGCAGAATTCAAACTCGTGGTGCACAAGCTCTCAAACTTGCGGTGCACAAAATACGGATTTCAGCGTTCTCAAGACATTTGTGGGCAATTGGTAGTAGGTTAAAGTAATGAATTCAGCATTTAAGTTGTTCCATATCAGAATCCATGAATGAGCGAGTCCCATGCTCAGTGACGGAGAGTGACAGGTCATAGTGAGGTGAGTGGACGCGTCTTAAATGCTGAAATGATGAGTTGCTGAGTTATGAACGCGTCGTGAAATAAAATGCAGGATACGGAGGATCGGAGTTTTATCATGCATGATCCGAGCATGGGATGGGCATGTTGATACTTCAATTAATACACCATGCAACAGCTTCCCAATGATTGGGCTGTTGCATGGTGGATAGCCTTCGCCTACGCCCCATCCCCTCTACCACCCATACATGCCTACACGCCATCCCCATCCCATACATCCCCGCCATCACTTCACCACCTACCCACCCATCCCTGCCATCAATTCACCACCTTCGCGTCCCTCCTCCACCTGAACCCGCTGCGTCCACGTCCCACCTCATCCCGTTTCCTCCCGCTGATCTACATCAGTGCAGGGTATTCGTCCCTACGCCCTTTCCGACACAGACTTTTAAAATAACCTTTCCTGAATTCGGCATCCAGATCTGTGTTGCATCTCATCCAGGTTAGTAGTTCATCCTCTGCTTAAATTAATTGCATTTCAATGTATTTGGAATTTATTGAATCGTTGTTACTATTACTATTGCTTCTCTTTGTATTCCCTCCCCTGCAAATAAGCTTACCATACCCACCAGTACCACCGATTGCCATATTCTTTAGAAACATCCCAACTGGAATTTTCTGGGTTATCCTTACATCACCTTTATGGTATTTTCATTTGTGCTCTCTGCTTCAAATATCTTGTTCATAAGGTCACTGTCAAAAATATCGAAAAGCAAAAGGTCACCTTCTTCATTCCTTTATTCATTTTGATTCCATGTATATAATGTGGAATTTTATATATTGGGTCTGATAAAATCGAGGAAGCATTGTGCGAATGCTATCCTGTTGGTTGTTTTTAGTTTTTGTCATTATATCAAAAAACGTGCTGCCTCTTATTTCAACAGAGGGGGAAAAGACCGTTTTATTCTAATTCCTTTCGAATTTTTGGATGTTTGTTAATTTACACAATGCATACTATCAGGATTTTATTGGGGTGCTTAAATGAAGTTTTAAGGCTTCCTGACTGATACATTGATTCGAAAGTACTTATATATACAATCCATTATTCAGTAACAAAACACCCAAATTATGGGGAGTGATTCTAACAAGGATTTTCAGTGTTCTACTATTCGCGCTAAACATCTTTCAAATTCTGAAAGGTAGTAACTGATATAACGGAAATGGATTTTAGACAAGCGTGGAATGGTTCACATATCTCAGAAAAGGTAAAGAAACTTAATCTCTATACAGGCATTGAGCTAACTTGCTCTTTTATGTTTTATGGCTTTAAAAAAGCTTTTATATTACAATATTTCCTATAGGTAAGACAAGATAATTTTATTAATATCAAAGGAATGACCACAATAAGTTGGTCAATAGGACTACAAAAGTACATCAATTGTAGATACATAGTGGGACTGAGTGTGAAAACAGCTCCTATAGCTACACTATCAAAAACAGATATAGCTTTAAGTAGCTAGCTAAAGGAATAGGTACAAGGTACATGAAACATGTTTAAAACTCTAAATTAATGTGCAATACAAAAGAGAGGAATTCAGGACATGTTGGAGCTAGATGCCAAAGCCAGGTGAGGGGACAGAGAACCAAGCTCCTTAGAAGAGTCATCAATCATTGTGAAGGGGTTGATGAACGTCTAAATGATGTCATCTAAAGGATGTCTAGGGTCAAGGGGGCTTGGCTTCAAGGTCTTCAGAGGAGCACTAAAGCAAGAGGGTCCATCTCTCCTAACACCCAAGGCCGTGGGGAAGAAACTCTGAATGGAGGACTCACCGCTCAAGTAGAACTGGAGAGTAGTACTTTTTGCAGGGGGAGTCTGACTCTAGGATTTCTTGGAGCTGATCCATCCTCTAAATTGGTGGTCTATGTAATAGGGTCTAGAATGATAGCACTTCAAGGGTCTTGAAGGGGTTGGACAACTCTTCGCAGTGGAAGGGTGGGGAAAAAGGAAACTCGGGGTCTCACTGATCTAGAATCAAAAGCAGTGTGGATCTCTTCCAGAATTATGAGAACAATATCCACAAAACTAGAGGCTTTTGATTGCCTCTTTTAGGCTTCAAAACCAAAACTAGTGTTCTTCCAATCCCTTATAGAGTCCTCATTCAAATGGAATATAGGAGATTGCAAATATTCTTCATAGCTTGTATAGGATTGAACTTCTCTGCTATAATCTAGAGAAACTATTCTACTAATTTCATATTCATTGAGCTAAATTAAACTTATACAAAAAACTTGATAATTTCAGATTCTCCCTGCACATGTGATCGTAACAACACCAGATTTTCTAAAACTTGGGGTTATTCTAGCTAGTGAAGTCAGTATTGATTGGTGCAATTACTTCCATTGGCTCCTTTGTGTGCACTACCTCTTCCTTGGTAAACACTAGTGGCTTGCATTCAAGGGCATCCTCCATAGGAATTCAGGGTAGGGATCTGTTCCCTCGTCCAGAATGCCGATCTGGGGTAATTCTTTCCACAATCAATGGAACCCCGAAAAAATTACTATGCCTATCCCCACGGGACCAGCATGGGGTAATCCTTCCCAAAGTCCTTCAAATATAATGCATGCCCAATAGTCTACGTCCTATTTGGGAAATCAGTCGATGATGTCTCCACATATGCAAAATCCATACGCTGGCCAGGGTCATGGTTTCTACCAGAATTCGGGCCAGCAGCCAAACTTTTCCTGGAAACCTGGTGCCAGTCAAACTCCAGGCCCCTTTTTTCCAGGTTATCATTCCGACCACATGGAATTGTTCCTTCTTTCCCTGTGCAGTTAGGAGGGAAGACTGTGTATGTCAAAGTAGAGGTAGTCGATGCTCCCCTCGACTATAACCTCTTGTTAGGACGGAGTTGGACTTATGCTATGCAAGTTGTGATTGCTACAGTTTTCCGGGTCTTGTTGTTTCCACATGAGGGTTGGATAGTGACCATCGATCAATTATCTTTCTCCAGACCTGACCCAGCTTTGGGGGCATCCATGGTCCCGATGATTGATAATCCTCAACCAGGTGTCATCAACGTAGGAGTTATTTTGTGCCCATCCTTGATGGGTACCTTCGATTACCCACCCCCTCAAGGTGATATCAAATTTATATCCAATCACCATAAGGTTGAGATTTTTTGAGTTTCGTCATTTCGCACAACTTACTTCGAGGATCCATGGATACTTCCTACCCCATCGACCACGATGGATGAGACAGGGCACCTGGGCATGTCCATGCCCTTGTCTGCAGCTGAAGTAGCGTACTCTTTAGTTCAACAAGCTTCAGCTAACATTGATCTGACTCCTACACAAGAGTTAGATCCACTTCTAGAGCCTATTTGGGCTCAGGGTTCTCTCGCTAACACCGATTCGTTAGACTTAGTCTTACCTTCTGACGAAGCAGTAATCAAAGAAATGACTAGTCCGGACAAACCGTGGGAAGATCTTCATCACATATCATATTTTCTCCCAGAGTTAAGCCGAATCGAAGCATGAGAATTCACCGTGACCATGACGGGAGATCAGTCTTGCTCTATTAATCTCTTAGCTACACACGAAATTTATGCTGAGGGAAATATGACAACTATGGCTGAAACCGTACCGATCAATATCTCCCGAAACCCTGGCGTCATGGAGAATGTCTTCGTCGGAGCGGATTGCTCCCCCGAAGAGATTCAAATCTACACAGATCTTTTCAAATAATTTTGCGACGTGTTTGCCTAGTTCTATGAGGAAATTCTAAGTATTGATCCAAAAATAGTTGAACATGAGATCACAACGTATCCTGATGCCAAGCCTGTTCGAAAGAAGCTTCGTCCAGTTAATCCTACGAAAGCAACAGGCATCAAGATTGAGGTTGATAAATTGCTAAAGGCAAGTTTTATCTATCCTATCCATTTGACCCAATGGGTGTCAAATCCTGTGCTGGTCAATAAAAAACAAGGCACGATTCGTGTATGTACTGATTTTCGTGATTTGAACAAGGCATGTCCCAAAGATAATTTTCCAACACCATTCATCGACCAAATCATTGATGAATGTGCTGGTTGTGAGGCCTTTTCTTTCATGGACGATTTTTCAGGATATAATCAAATCCAAATCAAACCCGAAGACCAACACAAAATGGCATTCATTTGTCCTTGGGGTACATTTGTGTATCGTAAAATGCCTTTTGGTCTTAAAAATGTTGGAGCCACCTTCCAGTGGGCCATGTCTTTTGCTTTTCCTGATCTCAAGCATATAGTCGAGGCCTAAATAGATGATTTATCATCGCGATCTCGCAAGAGAACGGATCATTCCACACACCTTAAACTGATCTTCGAATGTTGTCGCTACTTTCAGATTCGCTTGAATCCAAACAAGTGTAGTTTCTGTGTAACGTCATGACGTTTGTTAGGTTTCATTATATCAACAATAGGGATCATGGTCGATCCTCTCAAGGTGGAGGCAATAATCCAGTTGCCCCCCCCATGCATGATCCTTCAACTTCAGAGTCTACAAGGCAAGGCGAACTTTTTACGACGCTTCATCGCCAACTATGCCAAAATCACCAAGGGCTTTATGCGTTTACTGAAGAAAGATGTTCCTTTTTACCGGGACGATGCCGCTCAATGCTCTTTTGACGCATTAAAACATGCCCTCACAACTGCCCCTCTACTCCGGCCACCTAACTATAACAAAGATTTCTTATTATATTTGGCTGCAGTAGAGTCAACCATTGGCATGGTTTTAGTTCAGAAAGATGATTTGTTCTCAGAATACGTGATCTATTACCTGAGATGAGGCCTCGTAGGACCAGAAATCAATTATTCTCATATCGAAAAACGTGTGTTGGCAGCAGTTCATGCTGTTCAACGGTTCCATCATTATGTTCTGTTTCGCAAGACCACCGTCATTGTTGTCGTGAATCCATTCCAGTACATGTTGACACGACGGGTAATCGGAAGAAAAATCAGTAGATGGATAGTCATCCTCTAGGAGTTTGACTTAGACTTTGTTTCAGCAAAGTCCAAAAAGTCACTGGTCTTCGAAGAGCTTATTTCAGAACTTTCGGTTGAGTCAGGTGACGTTGTGCCTGAAGAATCGCTTATCCGGGGAGATATGTTTTTGATCACATATTCAGATCCCTGGTACGAAGATATACTTATCTATCTCTAGACTTTGAAGTGCCCCACTTCTGCTTCTCGTGATGAGCATTGGCATAGACGTCATTAGGCTAAGAATTATCTCATACTCTATGATACATTGTATCGGAGAGATGTAGACTGCATCTTATGTCAATGTCTCACACATGAGGAGGCAGTTATCGTGCTCAACGATTGCCATACCGGAGCTTGTGGCGGTCATTTGTCTGGGTTGGCAACAGCCCAAAATATTCTACGAGCAGGTTACTTCTGGCCGACACTTATCAAAGATTGTATCGAATCGATCAAGAAGTGCCATCCATGCCAAATCTTCTCTCGGAAGATGAGGGCACATCTCGCTCCCATGTTTCCTGTCATCACAGTTGGTCCCTTCACCAAGTGGGGGATTGATTACACTACTTGCAACCCCCCTTCATCAAGGGGGCATCACTATATCATCGTAGTTGTCGACTACTTCACAAAGTGGGTGGAAGCTATGCCAACGTTTAAAGATGATGGAGAGACTGCAACTCTCTTTTTATTCAACCAAATCATAGCAAGGTTCGGCGTCCCGAGGGAGATTGTCACTGACCATGGCAGTCACTTTCAGAATCAGATGATGACCGAATTAACATCAAATCTTGGGTTACGGAAAGAACATTCATCACCCTACTACCCCTAGGCTAATGGGCAGGTGGAAGTTGTAAACAAAACTCTTAAGACTATTCTACAGCGAACTATCAACTCAGCCAAGCCAAATTGACATTTGATGTTATACTCGGCATTATGGGCTTACCGAACATTTGTTAAGACTGCAACCGGTTTCTCACCTTTTCAACTCGTTTGTGGGCTGGAGGCAGTCTTTCCCATCGAATGTCAGATCCTGTCTCTAAAATTGGCAGTACAATTATTGCCCAACACTTCTCCACTCGAAGAATGGTTAGTATACCTTGGGCAACTCAATGAACATCGTCGTGATGCGGCCCTAGCCAATGAGGTTCACAAACATAAGGTCAAGTGTCAATATGATAGGTCCATTCGTCCTCAGATTTTCTCTAAAGGTGACCTTGTCCTGGTCTATGACCAAGATAAGGACCCCCTGGGGGCAGGCAAATTCAAACCCATGTGGTTCGGGCCTTTCATCATAAAAGAGTTATTAAAATAGGGTGCCTATCGTCTAGTTGATTTCGAAGGGAATGCTTTGGCAGAGCCTAGAAATGGGCTCTACCTCAAGAAGTATTACTCATAGGCAGGTCACTATGGGTAACTTTTTGTAACATATGTATAGTATTTGTATTATTACTTTTTGTTTCTTTTAAATGTTATGGACGTGTCATTGATGTTATCTTTCATCAATATGCCAGATGTCAAGTGATTCCGAGGTGTTCGTTGGGTATGCAGACGGTGCTATTCGACACACTCGGAGGCTTGCCTCCGCAGCTTGGGTAATCTTTACACCTCAGGGCCAGTTGTTATCATCCGGAGGTATATGCTTAGGTGACACCACAAATAATGTCGCCGAGTACAATGCAATTATTGAGTTGCTTCATGAGGCTTTGTCATTGGGTATCTCTCATCTCCGGGTCTATCTTGACGCTCAATTGGTTGTGTCTCAGTTAAACAGAGTATACCGGGTTCATGATCCAACTTTACACCGATGATTCCTTAGGGTACGTCTCTTAGAACGAAACTTTGATTATATTACATATTTTCATGTTCCTAGGAGATTAAAACAAATTACAGATACTCTAGCTTAGATTGGCATCTTGCACACATATGAAAGAACATTGACATAAGCATGTAAATACATTTTTTGCACACGTGATCCATAAGACACAAAAGACCAAAAAACCATATATAATATCATAAAAGTAACCAGAGTACATAGATGGATGCAAGCGCCTCAAAAATAGGACCAATAACGAGTCACAGGGCTTATGCCCTCAAAAAATATATACAAGTAGTGCTCGTGGCACGTAAAATGTCTAAATAGGTTCAGGGCCTATGGGCCCTGTTATATTGGTCCACAGCATGAGCTAGACGCCTAAATAATCGAACCCACATCCAATGTGCCCCCACAACATGAGGCTGCATAGATGGCGGCAGGTCCTCAATCTCTGCCATCGGGACTGTGCGAGTGAGTGCAGTAAAGTTTCGCTCAACTTGTCTGAGTACTCTCTCAGCCTCCCCGACTGGAAGGTCTTCTGCTACTGTTGGTCCCCCGACAGTGGCAGCTGTGGCCCCTGGCCGAGGACGACGCCTATTCCTTGCATAATCGACAGGTCACACGGGTCCCACATCTGCATGCAACAAACGTATATCCGTCAAATACTCTGGCATATAAAAAAAAAACGATATATATAACAAAAACGACATAAAAATCACATATACAACAAAAAAACTACAAAGGTGGAGACTTACCCATCTCCCCTCGCTCCTCACCAGGAGGCATAGGTATCTCAGGATCTCTCGAAAAGTCTATGGGTAATCCTCGATCACAGGGATCTGCCATGACAGCCATGCAAAAAAGTGATCATTGAAGGACTCATTGGTCCTTCCACCACCCTGTCGTGGTAGTAATACCGCCCATCTACATACAACAGGAAAAGAGGTATGATGTCCTCGTACCACTACTCGAGGACTAAAGCTCAAAACTCTCTCAAAAAAGAAGGAACACAAAATAGTCTCGAACCCGAAGTTCCTCTGTGTCCATTGATGACAATCTGTCAATTGCCTCTTCATACACTCCAGTAGTGTGGTACTCCAGTCAAAAATTTGTGCATTCAAGCACTGGATAACACAGTTCATCTGTGCGTGGGACACCTGATGCAAGGCCGCTGAACTGGTAATCCGCCCAATGAGCAATAATATCGCTTGCAGCGATAGGTTAGTAGTCTTACTTATGGGAACCGAGGAGCTCAAACGGTTTGTCCCAGCCTCATAGTGCAGGGCTATCAGTTCTGCTATGTTATGCGGCCCCGATGGAAACGTCTTGAAATTGATCGGTTCCCCTCTCCTTGAGAGGCCAGTCAAAAAGTAGATATCCTCGGTGGTAGGCACCAGTGATTGCCCCTTTAGCATGAAAGCCTCTGCATCAGGGTACCAATAGTCAACCAAGGCATTCAGTAGCCTCGGTTGTGCCCGCATAAATGGACACAGGAAGAACTTTAGCAAACCACATTGCATCAACGCGGCCATGACATTCCGATCTCCCGCAACCAACTCACCAACTTCTTCATGCTCCCTTTCCCTCCAGTGGACATACATCCTGCCAAAACAACAAAGTTCAGGAGGGTGAGTGAGTGCTCTTTAGTTCTTTTGTTTATAAAGGGAGGTCCATGCGTGCTGTCTAGGTGACAGTCGCGTGTACACGTGGGCATTTTTTACTCTGCCCGAGTGTACACACAGCCTGTCCAGAGATAGCCCGCGTGGACCTAGGGCTAACCTTTTAAAGGTCAACGCCCACCCAAAAAATGAAATGAAAAGAAAAAATAAAGAATTGAATAGCTAGATAGGGGAGTTTGTACTTACTTGGTCCAGACGAAAGTTCGTTTCGTCCATTATAGCTCCCAGAATCACCGTTTCTATCAAAGGGGGTCTTTTGGCTCCAAAGTCAATTTCCAAATCAGCAATGGTGATAATGAGCTGCCAACTTCTATTTATAGAAGTTTTGGCCTCTTTTTGTCATTTTTTTGACCTCCCTTATCATTTTCTTTATACCAAAAACCATTTAGAGTGATTCAGGAGTTATAGGGGAGGGATTCGATCAGGTATTGGGACATTTTTTTTGAGTTTTGAGTAAATTTTGACGGTCCATGAAAATTTTTCTGACGATCAACTTGAGCATATAGGTTAGGTTTCTACCCTAATTTTTGTATCTCGTTGTCATTTTCATTCTCCATAGGATCGATCCCATCAGATTGTGACACGGAACCATCTTCTCTGCTTTAGAAGTGTCGCAATTTGGCAGTAGAGCTTACCGGAACATGGATGCCCTAGGTAGATCCTAGTTACATTATGGCATTCATGTTGTCTCTAAAAACACTGTAGGCTCGGGAGTCCTTATAGTCTTTCCTGAATATGAGTTTGAGCCTCATTTGCATGATTCTTCTTCTCTCTTGACCTCACCCTCAGGACTCCCAAAAGATAACGGGTCTTCTTTTAAGCCCTTTTCATACCCTCTAAATATGAAAAGATTGTCGAGCGATCTTGTGGCCTTTCACTCTCGTTAAACTGAAATTTGAAGTCATGTCTATTCGGCGGTAGTTTACCCCTTTTTCGGTCCGGACGGTCAACTGTACGAACAAAGGAATACTCTATGGAACTTCAGCTCTATAGAAGAGCACTTTCAGGTATAATTTTATCTCTTTTTTGGGCCCGAGGGACTAAACTT